>JAVFBZ010147329.1:0-19975 GCA_032466195.1 Katharina tunicata | reverse complement strand
ACGCTTTACGTTTTGATGCCGTTTTACTTTACGTTTTGCTTGTTTTACTTTACGTTTTGCGTCGCACTTTACGTTTTTCTTCACTTTACTTGTTGTGGTCTATACGTTTTGCAGCTCACTTTACGATTTGCGGTCTCTTTACGTTGTGTGGTCCAACAGTGTAAGGCTTCAGATTATGGGGCATCGGCACAATATATCACATCTGTCGAGTCTCTTGCAAAAAGGGCCCTAAGCTTTGTAACCTATATAGTGAAATGTACTGGCCGTCTCGTTTCACAGTTAGTGTTTTTATCTGAACAGGCCTCAGCCAATCAGATCATTGTATTATATGTGTAAACTTAATAGAGTTCTTAAAACAGAATGCACATTTTGTGTTGTCTCTGTAGCCTAAGCAAGGAACCCTATCTTTAAACGTGTAAAGGCCTTTTAATTTTTCTCTTTAGGGTCTCCTCAGTGGTTGATTGTTTGAAAAGTGCTTAACGTCGTGATCAAGGGTATTAAACTTTTTTTACGATGGTGCATTCCAACAGTAAATATTGACATAAGCACAATTAAACAACGTGACGTCACTTCGCGTCTATGTTGGACAGATAACTCTCTTCCAGTGCGACGCATGGCAGCGCGAATGTTTTGTACACTATTGGGGTCTCCTTCGGGCCCATCGATTGAGCGTCTTGTGCGAAAGTCCACCCACCAATGTCGTATGTTGCAACTTTAAATGAAAACTCAACGTGATATGATTTTTTTTTCTTTTAGCGTCAAAATTGGATGAAAAATAATTAACATTTGGTTTACCGTCGGAGCCCTCCGGAGGTACCGACGCTAAAAGCAAGAAACAAAATCATATCACGTCGATTTGTCAGTAATAGTTGCAGCAGACGACAACGTAAAGGACTTTGCAACAGTTGCAACAGTCTTGCATGTGTTCCAGGGAGCTTTTGACTGCGATGAAAACAAACTTATATGGTCGATGTGTGAACAAGATTTCACAATTCACATTTCACACAGTACCTGTATGTCTGCTTGGACCCAGTGTACAATTGGCATGGTCGGTGTGGCGAACTCGGTGGCCACTTCCGGTTGTCCCGCCAAAACAAGGGTGTAGTATGCTCCGGCTGGTAAAATACATGATATAATAATAATAATAAAAATAATAAAAATAATAGTAATAATAATAATACAAATATTTCTCGGCTTTAATTAGTCGATATCCCTGTGCCAGTGTGATTACTCTTGACAAATATATATATATATATATATATTAATAATAAACAAATAATAATAATTATAATTAAATCATACTACTATTAATAATAACAATAATAATAATAACAACAAAACAACAACAACAGCAACAACGTCAATTATAATAATAACAATAATAATAATAATAATAATAATAATAACGCCGTGCTTTTACTTTTACTGGAAACATAAAGGCTATTATTCATATTAATGTTATATATCAACTTAAGTGTCAAATTAACAATAACATTTTTGTTTAAATTGGGAAAACCACACCTAAGTGATATAGGAGAAGTTTCTGCGGCTGCGGAGATCGTGGTTAGTTTGTACGAGGTTTTCTTACCGCTTCTCACCAACCACCGACTGTGCAAAGATCGGTGGAATATCCTTACCAACGACGTTGAACACCAATCAAGTATATTATGTTAACTGAAATATTTAAGAAGGAAAATACTTACGTGTGGTGGGGCCCAATATGTTGACCTGGGGCGGAACACGAACCTCGCTGGCTGACACTTCTGGACTGGCACCGACATCTACCGTCACCGTGGAGGATCTGTTCCGTTAAATAGATGCTTATTTGTTAGTTTTGTCTATGTTTTATTAAGTTTAAGATAATTTCACGAAGAATGAAATTGGTGGCCACAATAACACCCGCTTCTTTACTTCATCACTAGCCAAGGTTACACGGCCATCGAGAAGGTGGACCAAAATGATCGGGCTTAAGTTAGTTCCCAAATTAATGGCGGTTTGCGGTTACTGTTAAACCAAACGTTGCGGGTATCAAGGCACACTGCCAATCGGCTCAATAGAGCGGCGATACAAGGAAAACGTCACGACATTCTAAGATGGCCAGATGGAGGTGAACTCAACTGATGGGGATTATTTTTTGCCGAACAAATTTGGTGGGTCAAAACAGGCGGATATTCTGACCCGGATCAGATTCAGTCCACCCTTTTCTGCCCGTGTAAACGCACACATGACCCTGATCCGAATCAAACCCATTTATTTTTGCACGTGTAACCACGGCTTATGTTACCAAATTCCTTGTTAAATTCCCTCAAAATGTATATTTGGCTGCACCACCTTTCGGCATATAGTACGGGTTCGAATCAGTATACGAAAATCAATTGTTCTTCTCGGAATTCCTTCATGGTTTCGATTCAGATGTACAACTGCATTTCTTGGGGGTAAAACTACGGGGGCGTGGATTTGTTTCCGTTTTCAATGGATTTCAGTTAATTAACTACACAGCGAGCGAAGTCATCATTTAAGTGACACAACGTTTTACCTACCCATGCCGTTAGAACACAGATATAAACGTAAATCTGTAGTCGATGGCCGTAATTTCTGTGTAACTGATTCTTTCAGCAAGACATTGTAACTTCAGACATCGTTCCATTAAATCTAGTAAAGGCACTTATTTTTTCAGAAAGTCTTAGCTCTAATACAACATATAAACTTACTCAAGTGAAATATCTCTGTTACAAACTGGTCCCACCATCTCCACCGCAGCCCGATAAGTGAGCTGTACATTGAGTGAAAATGGTCCACCTTGCGTCAATGGATTATTTCCGTCGAACGGGACTGGTCTGGGATCTGCATAACATAATCAGAATTTAAATACACCTTTAAAATATACGTTTACTTATAGTACTGCGAGAAGTGAATTCAATGTCAGACGAGCGCTTGTACAAACCATGGCTATATTCAAAAGTAGTGAAACTTAAATAAGTCACTCAACAAAGATAGACGGTGGTTTGTACCTCTTTAAAACATTTCTGGCAGTATACTGTTTATAGGGTTGGGCGGGAGCCTCCTGTGTCCTGGGGTTCTGTGGGTTTCTTTGCGTCCGGAAGCCGATTTGTTGTGGTGCACTGTTTTTCGTTTTATTGTAAATGAACTGTGATTCCTTCTGCGTTACCAGTGTTGTTCAGAGTGGTTTACTTCAGCCACTGGGCTGACACGCCGAAATATTAGCGAAATAACCTAAAGTACAGCATAAAACCCGAATCAAATAATCAACTGTTAACGTGAATCCCAAAAAATGTTTATTCTTATACTACAATATTAGTTTTTCACCATAGAAATTAGGACAGCCGCGATAAGACGGGCATCGAAAACGAGAACTAAAGTGCTAAAGCCAGCTAATTTTAGTTCTTCAATTAATGGCGGTTTGCGGTAACACGCTACTTTAAATAGCTCTGCCGACAAATGTCGCGGAAATCTTGACACTCTTCCAGTCGGCTCGAGTTACGGTCACGGCATTCCATGACCGCCACATGTGGATGAACTAAACTAATGCGGATAATTGTTTACCCATCAAATTTGGTGGTTCAAAAAAGACGGACTATTCTGATCCGGATGAGTGGAACACACCATATTTTGTCCGTGACCAGAGCCGACTCAGACCCACCAATTTCGCCCGGTGTAACCGCGGCTTTTTCTGGTGGGTCAAATGAAAGTCGGATTTTTCTGATACGCACCAGATTTAGTTTGGTGCGGAGATTGCGGGAAAAAAAGGTTTCCTCTTGGCTTTCCACCATACACCGATAACGCAACGTTTTCAAATATAAGTGAAATGACCCCGAGTACGACGTTAAACATAAATCAAATAAATAATTAATCATATAAATATGTTTTATGATGTGAAATGCATTAGAATCCAAATGTGTGCGAATTGATATCAGCTTAATATAAACATATTTTACTGATGATGGCAAAATGCCAGCGAAAGGCTGTAGTATCAGCATAAACGACGGCACAGTCAATCTATAATATATTAAAATATAGTCCATGTCAGGTTGTTCTGAAAAAGGGTTTCCTGATTGTGTCTAATTTGATCATATAATCTATCGACTTTACGATATGTCGACATTGTCAATATTAGTGTTTTGCGAGATTATATGTACAATAAAGTTTACATAAACCAAACCCTAATATCGACTTTTCAAGCTTCAAGTCTGGTGGACTATTCATGCCACACTCTTTCTGTTTTTCGTAACATTATATCTGGTAATAGATAAATATTGACTTAATTGCTTCATAATCACTGTTTTGAATATTATTATATTTCCCTGATGACTGTCAAATGTATTCGCTAAAAAACGCTCAATAAACTTACTACCTATATATAGTAAATAAGTATACGGCGTAAAACGGCAATCAATCACTTGATAAACCAATTAATCGTTCAATATCTCAACCTTTATAAAGAAAAAAAGTTCTACAGGCAGTTAATTCCAACTAAATAACGACAAGATCATGCCAAATTCCCCCACAAAAAGGTTCGAATTTAAGCTTACTAACGATTCATTATTCTAACTTAAATATATTGTCAGAAACGGGATGGAAACCTACGTAATTATATTTTTTATCTATTTTATTATAATTTTAAGTGCCTAATTCGTTTAAGATTTCTTATTTAACCGTTAATAACATACCGGCCTGTCATGTTATTGACCGTGTGGGGCATGATTTCCGCTCCACGTGCCCGTCGAGCTAACAGATTTAGAACTTGCTCCTCTGCGAACCTAATTGAGGTAATTCACAGTGTGAATATGTTTGCTACCTTTGCAATTGCTAATACGAATTAGATATTTTAATAACTTCCTCCCAAAGGCTGAGATTTTGTCACTATTATTCGTTCACAGTATTTACTACCATGTTGCTTTCTACTCAAATTTTCAGAAAACTGCTTCGTATTAAGGAAAGGAACTCAGGGTAATAATAAGTTGACAAACACCAAACCAGAGCTTTGCTAAAGCTATAAATTATATATATATATTTTTTATAAAGAAAAGGGGTCATCATGTTTGGGCAGCTGTCCAATCGGCAAAACCTCGCGTGATTTCTCGTTATTTCGATGTGATCACTTAGTTCGGCCGTGATAGGTGTATGAATATGTATCAAAATGGTACATTGTGTTCGCCGGAAGCCTATTTACCGCCGTATGGACAATGGACACTTAAGAAAATATAGGGGAATCGAGCGTATTTCATATGACCCTAGATGCACAATATATAAGTTTAGGAGTAAATTGTGTTCTGAATGCAAAACAAATGGAAACTGTGGAATCTGTCTGGCTGGCTGTGTGAATAAGTACCGGCCAAAATGGCGATGATCGTATCACGTCCGAGATGATGTGCGCAGTGCATTTGATGAATTTCGAGTGCTGATGTCCTGGCTGGGAGGTATATTTCGTAGCCTTACCCACTTACAAACGGAAATATTATTGTGTTTCTGAACAACTATGGATTTTTTTAAGGATCTTTTATTACGGTCCAAGGTCATTCATAATAAACTCCAGGAAGCAAGAAGAAGCCGTGTTGTTCTCGGCGTCCGGCTTTGGGTACGGCATATGTCTGGTGTTGTCGTCTTTGCTTGCCAGGTTGGTTTTTGTCATCAAATGGACTGGCAGTTAGTTAGGCGTAAAACTTTAAGCAAACTTGCAAACCTACAAACATTCTCACTTTATCGCTTAAATTTTTGCGTTGTTGGAGGAGAAATCTGAAAAATTGATGAAGGCGAGTTTTCCCACTCATGCATGGGTAATTTTCAGTAAATAAAGGCTGTCGATCAGAGGACAGACGTACGCTGCCGATTTGAGATTTAATCTGATGATTTCTGGCGCCTTTGTTTGTTTGGGGATTTAAAACTTATTTGAGATTATTTCACTACCGACGGCGTTCCAACCTAATTGCTGAGGGAAACCGCCTTTAACTACGCTGACAACAAACAGGACAAGAACAGGAGACTTCACAGGACTCCACAGCAAATCGGCTTACCAGACACCCTTAGGTCATAGATCCCCAGGGCACTGGAAGCTTCCACCAAACAGTCTCACTCGGGTGATGGTAAGATTTTGAATATGCTTTACGCCTCCCTCTCTTCAGGATTTGAGGGTAATAAACCAACCAACCAAATTAGTGTCTACAGAATATATTTAAGTCAGTTCCAATACCGCCCATCAACAAGAAAAAAAAAAAATACATACGAGATGCGCCTATAGGTTATCCAGAACAACTCGAGATTCAGTTCCATCTAGAAACTTGTCTCTGAGAATTTATCTAGAACATGAGATTATTTATCGGCTTTAATTAGTCGATATCCCTGTGCCAGTGTGATTACTCTTTATAAAAATATACACAAAAGAACTTAAAAAACAACAACAACACAAATCACTAACCTTGAGCTTGAGTAAAAGTAACGATCAGCAGAAAGAGTGCGATCTTCGTAGAAACCGCCATTTTGTTTGGTGATATCTATCCAAGCCAATCCAGGACTAAACTTTTTGTAGCAATTTTCCCCTGGCGAACTAAAGTTTAAACATCGACAAGCCATGTTGACAAACAGACACACCCTTTATCCATATTCATGAGTTATGATTGACAGTCTTTGTTCGCCTTGCACGTTCTTTTTACAAGTATACACATTGACATGCCATATTGACAAAGGGCAAATGCATTATGCATATTCATCAGTTATGATTGACAGCTCATCTACCGACTTTTGAAAGACATTCTTTTGACAGGAACAAAATGTCACGAGTGGAAGTAGTTTGAAAAGGCACATATCAAAAGGAACTTGGGAAAAGGCGAATAAAAGGCGAATAAATGTCTTGTGCCTTTCCTATAGTATTTTATTTAATCAAGCTTAAAGCATTCAAATTGTTCCTTTATTTGCAAACGTGAGCTGTTAATGTGTGAAAGGCGAAACCTCACCTAGCATCACATGACCTATTTATGATATTTACGATGTACCATAAGTTGTTAAGTAAGTATTAAAAAGATTAAATTATATATAATTCCCGGTAGATAAAAAATAACGTTTGTCTGAAAGCGTTGAAGTCAGTTTGGCGTGAGACGAAATCTTTTCTATTTGCTGACTGTTTATGTTGGAAGATTTATGTAGCACCCAGTATTTTCACCTTCGTATGGGTGAAATATTCTTAAGTACGACGTTAAAGGAGCAAACATTGTTTAGTACTAAGCCATGATTTAATTAGGTTATGTCTTCAATTTGTAAAATAAATGAGTTGGGAAATGTGTATTTAATTATTAATTTATTTGTTTAGTGTTTAACGTGGTTCTTAATGCTATTTCACATATATGACGACTTTAAGTTACCGCGTATGGTAGAAAAGCGAAAAGCCACCCTTCGAACTCTGCAGAACAACAAAAATACAGTGTCTTGCATTAGGTATCCCAATCGGCAAAACCTCGCCTGATTTCTCGCTTGATAGGTGTATGAATATGTATCTAAATGGTAGCCTACAGTTTGTTCATCGGCAGCCTATTTACCGCCATATGGACAATGAACACGTTAGAAAATATAAGGTAATCGATCGAATTTCTTATGGCTTTATATGCACAATATTAAGTTTAGGAGTAAATTATGTTCTGAATATAAAACGAAAGGAAACTGTGGAATCTGTCTACATTGGCAGTTTGACCGACAGGCTGTGAAAAAGTTCCGGCCAAAATGGCGATGATCGTTTCACGTCCGAGATGATGTGCGCAGTACATTCGATGGATTCCGAGTGGTAGATATCCAGCAGAAACAGGGACAAGGACAAATTTGAAACGAAATGAAGCTCACTATCAGAGGTGCGTTTGTGTTGTCCATGCATATCTTCTGATTTGGAAAATAATTGTTGCAGATACGGAAAATCGTCCGGAAATAGCCGAAGCTCTCCGGCCAGACGTTACCATTGAAAGCACATGTTGTCAAAGGCTAACCCTGACCCTAACCCTAACACCTAACCTTAAGTCCTTTTTACAAATTGATTAATTTTGAACTTACCTTAACCGTAACACCTAACCATAAGTCCTTTTTACAGATTGATTAACTTTTAGCTATGAAAATGTTCAGTTGTTGTTGTAACACCTATAAACAAGTCATTAAATCTCCGACAAAACTACAAGAGTTGTCGTCCGCTGAACTGTAAGCAAACCATTCCATTGGCTGCCCAACCTCATTTCGTAATTTTTCCAAATAAGGAGATTTGCACGGATAACACAAACGATCATATGCTATATAGTGGTCAGTTATCGCGCTACTCGGGATATTTATCACGAAGGGTACACAATAATAGCGTGTTCCACCAGCATCTTAATTTCATGTCTCTTTCGGACTACGTATATATTTCAGCGAATTAGTGGCGTTTTACGTTCAATCACATTTGAATTAATTGATAAAAAATATAATTGAAGTCAATCGACGGTGTTTTAACTTGAACTAGAATGTGCAAACCATATGAACGGAACAGTAACTTTATTTCTATAAATACTACTGAAAGATTGTATATAAATGGTTATTTTTATAATTGTCGTTGGGAATAGTTTGCTGTCGATTGGTACTTATATTATTACGTTTTCTCTCATAGCAAAAGAGAAACATGTACAGTTATTTTGCGGCGTTATATTTCGAGCTCTGTGTTTGTTACATGGGATTTGTTTGTTTGTTTGATTGGTGTTTTACGCCATACTTTAAGTTAAATCACTCATTATGAAGGCGTACAAGCCCAAAGAGTTCCAGGACACAGTGCGCTATCACCCAACCTCCCGTTGTTAACTGGAGAGTATCTTAGCTACGCAATGCTAAAACATTGTAATTCCCGCATCGTACAGGGCAATGCGGAGCTTAAATTTGAAACTTACCGTCTTTTTCGATACTTAGTGTACATTTTCTTCAATTCTTTGTGTAGTTTTTATCAAAATATTGTATTTGAAGTATATTCTGAGTGTGAAAAACTCTCTATGCGGCCGTTATTTCAAAACAAAAGTGGAGTGATTGACGTAAATTTTCGAATTTGGCCGCCATCTTGCTACCCTCGTTGACAAATAAAATTATCTTTAACATATTACTAATGGGCGAGGTGCGCATTTTTGATACATAAAATATCTCTGAAAGTTCATTTTACCAAACAGAATTATAAATCACTTAATTGGACAAGTTAAAACCAATAAGTGCCAAAACAAAAAAATACACAATTTTGTTCCGTACTGTTTTGTATTGTTATATATGGATTATCTCAATCTAGAGGGGGCCCGCGCCGTGGCTCAGTGGTTAGCGTGTCTGACTGCAGATCGTCCTTCGATGTACCTCACGGGTTCAACTCTCCCAGTGGACCTGAGGTATATGAGGGAGTCACACGAGGTGTTACGCACCAATACAACAACAAAGCAAAATTACCTTAAACAATGATAACATTAAAATATCATGCCCATAGACTTTAATTGTATGTAATGCCTTTAAATTTTCAATTTATTAATATATTTCCCTAATTCAGTCGTAGAATGATTCAAAACGTGTCGTTTCGTGTTCAATGACCACCAAACTTAATAGATTTACTCTGACTAAACTTTTCGTGACTTGGTAACAAAGGCCTCGCGTGGCTTGGTGCAATACTTAATGCACACCACGCCGTTCTGAATCATCAGAAAGAAAACAGGGGATACAATTTTACATAAAAAAAATTAAAACAGTACATATGAACGGAATGTATTTATAACTGGTTTACTTTGAATTGAATTGAAAATTTATTCACCAAATATATCATGAAAACATGTAATAAATTAACTTATAGGAATAAACTGGCGGGAGTAAAGCCCAAATGAACTTGTTATATCCCGTTTTCATTTCATTTAAAGACGGCTTGCTATAAACGTATTATGATAAGTTTATTAGAATTAGAATCTTTATGGCAGGCACCCTGGTGAAACATTTTGAGAAACCTGTATGTACATTTAAACACGAAAATATACACGATAAGCATATTTAGAGACAAATTGACATAATACATGACGAGTGAGAATTTTACATCATTCTACCACATGCACACACACATACGCGCACACACGCACGCGTTTTACAGATGTAAACTGCGGAATCTGTCTATATTGGCTGTTTGACAGACAGGCTGTAAAAAAGTTGTGGCCAAAATGGAGATGATCGTATCACGTCCGAGATGATGTGCGCAGTACATTCGATGGCTTCCGAGAGGTCTGTTGCAGTAGATACTTAACAGTAAAAGGCACAATGACAAATTTGAAACAAAATGAAGCTCACTGTAGAGTGGTCAGTTATTGTGTTGCTTGTGATATGAATCGCGAGGCAACACAAATAATATCGCGTTCCGCCAGCATCTTACGGGCTACGTATATATTTCAGCAAATTAGTGGTGTTATACGTTCAAATACATTTTAATCAACTGTTAAAAAAATAATTGAAGTCGATCGACGCTGGTTTCACTTGAACTAGAATTTGCAAACCATATGAACGGAATACTGATTTTATTTCAATAAATACTACTGAAAGATTTTATATATAAACGGTTAGTTTTTTTTTATAATTGTCGTTGGGAATAATAAATAAAGTTATCTTGTGGCGTTATATTTCGCGCTCTGTGTTTGTTTAATGGGATTTGTTTGATTGTTGTTTTACGCCATACTTTAAGTTACATCACTCATTATGAAGGCCCACAAGCCAAATACGTGAAGTATAAGAAACCTCCCTAAACACCTCATTAAGCTACAGTACACCACATCAAATCGGCTTCCTGATTTCCCTTAGTTCAAAGATTACCAGGGCATAGGACGCTCCCACCAATCCAGCCGATGTAAACTGGGGTGTATCTGTAATCCTTTGTTCTCAGTGACGTTGCGAGTGGTGTCACATGAGTTATTTAACCTTAAGTAAATATGGCGTAAAGGACCGATACAACAACAATGCAAAATGAGCATAAACAATGATAACTTCAAAATATAATGTCCAAAGACTTAAATTGTATGTAATGCCTTTTAATTTTCAATTTATTAATAGGTTTCCCTAACTCAGTCGTAGAATGATTCGAGGCGTTTCGTGTTCAATGACCCTCAAACTACAGCGTCCATGTAGGTTTTCTCGCGGCAATGGCGTTGTGTACTCTTAGGCATCAATAATCCAGTTTCACTAGTGCTGATTTCAGACAAAGTGAATAGATTTGCACTGACTAAACTTTTCGTGACTTGGTAACAAAGGCCTCGCGTGCAATACTTAACACACACCACGCCGTTCTGAATCATCGGAAAGAAAACAGGGGATACCAAAGCAATATTTTCAAAGCAAGCGACATAAAAAACATTTACACAGTACATCTGAACGGAATCTTTTTTATAAATTTTCATTATTTTTTTTTTGGTTTTAAAATTTATATTTTTATGAACTTTAAATGCGAATAGTTTTGGTATCCATTGTTATGCTAGCAGAGTTGTATTTATTGTTAACGTTTGGAAAGATGAGAAGGGGTGGTGGAGGTGGTTGGGGTGGTGGGTGGAGGGGTTGGGGAGGTGGTGGAGGTGGTTGGGGTGGTGGGTGGAGGTGGTTGGGGTGGTGGGTGGAGGGGTTGGGGAGGTGGTGGTGGGGCACTTATTTAAACTTTGATGTATACTTGTTTTGCGAGTTCAAATAAGTTCTAGGCAAATTTGTCTTGCTTTCTGTTAAATTTCATTTTTTACAACTGGGCAATGCTAAATCGGGGTGATGCACTTGCGTCTTTTTTCATTGCTTATGATCCATTTTCTTCAATTAATTGCGTAGCTTTCATCAACATATTATATATAAAGTAACTCTATGTGTTAAAAATTCACTCTGCTGCAATAATTTTAAACAAAATTCAGGTTTTTGAGGGAGATTTTCGAATTTGGCGGCCATCTTGTTGCTCTCGTTAACAAATGGGCATTTAAAAAAAAAAGAAATATATTAGACAGTTCAATTCTTCCAAACCAAATTGGAAATCAGTTTTTAAAAACCCACTTAATTGGAAGAGTTTAAAGCGGTACCTTAGGGGCAAAACAATGTGTTCAATCGTTCGACGTCTACTTTCTTTCACACCAGATTTCCGAAAAGGGATTGTTATTGTTGTTTGTATTTTAAATAAAACTAAAAAGATAAGAAAGCATGTTCGGGGTCAATTTTGTTAATTGAGACACGTGATTTAGCCATTTTAGGCATGTTTATGGAGTACATGCAAACTGTATGCGCCTGAATTGACAATTAGCATTATGTATAGATAAATCTCAGACCTTTGATTTTCGCTGTAGGCATTCTTACAATTTTGAGAACAAGAGCCACTCAGACTACTCCCCCGTCCCCCGGGGCTCTAAATAATGACTGTCAATCTGGAGCCGAAGTTATTCTCCTCTCAGTTGGTTCCTTCGCTCGATTATGAATTTGGCTTCTCAATAAGAAGGAAGTTGAAATATTTTTCGCGTATGTGTGTGTATGTGATAGAATGATGTAAAATTCTCTCTCTCAATGCTATATGTCAATTTGTCTCTTAATGTGCTTATCGTGCTTATTTTCGTGTTTAGAAGGTCGAATGGCTAAGTGGTTTAGGTGGCCGGCATTTACTGCTGGCGACTCGGTGCCTGAGGGTCGTGGGTTCGATTCCCGAAAGGGTCAGCCCGCAAAATGTTCTGAACTAGAGTATGTTCAGTAGCAGAGAGTGTTATCCTAAAGAACGAAAATACTGTTGTCAATTGCCTCCTGCTAAAAAAAAATGGGACCGCCAGAATTACAGTAAAATTAACGAATGAAGGAGTTAAATAGCAAACTAACAAATAAACGAATGCGTAAAAGGAAAACATTATACGCAAAAAAATCCAATCATTTAAAGAAAAAAATAGAAAGAAAAACACTTAAATAAGATCTTAAGACCCCCTTTAGATCAAGTTCTTTTTCTGCCAACTCATCATTGTCGAGACCCCACGACCTTGGAGAGTTCAGCCAACAAAGAAAGTCGTGAGATCCCTTGATCTAATTTGGTATATCGTTGAATGGTTGTGAATACATTTGAGTTTGCATTACAGGCAAACATGTTATGGCTCACCAAAGTAAAATGTGTGGCTCAGAAGTTGACCAGCGTAGACGATCTAAAAATTAACCGTAAAACTGTAGTAAACACTACCGAATTTTAGCAGTTGTTTTATCAGTAATGCTATTATAGAAACAGGTTTTTTAAAAAGGCATTTATGATACTTTCTTCAATATAAAGCCAATAAAATGAAAATACAGTAAATCGCAAAATGCTGCCAGTTTTGCTAAACTGAAAGGGTTTATTTTTTTTAGAGTTTTTCCTAAAAGTCAAACTGGTATTATTATTCTTTAGAAATAGTAGGCCTACATGCGGCCAAGGTCATTAGACTGTTTTGACATCACTGACACATATTAAACAACTTGTCATTCAACCTCCTACGCATAGTCAATATTTTTTTATCGATTGCTTTGATTGGCGTCTAACGTCGTATTTAAGAGACAAAATCAATGAATACGCACAAACTAGCTAATATGTCTTATTTGTGTGTATATAATTTATATTGAGCAGGGAATTATCATAAACTGGTATAAGTGGAAAATTAGTGCGTCGATTTAAACGAAATATTACTTAATCTAAACTATTATTAATAGTTAACAACACCAAAATATCCATAGGGATATGTTAATGAGTGTGTTCCTTTTGATGTCGTGTATTTAAAATATCTCTTTTTATCAGTGTTTGAATCCATTAATTGCCACCTAATTTCCGGCTTACATAACTAAACATAGGATTCTCAGTACCTGTGCAAATAAACTAATATTGAATTACAAATTTTTAAAGAAGTGAAAATTTGTGCCGTGTCACGGTTATATGATCAAGTTTTGAATTTCACCATGGTCCTAGGTTGCGTGCAGAGACATTTCCAAAGAGGTTTCACGTTCCTCTTGGGTATCTTTAATAACGAAACAGTCAGTCACCTACTTAAAAAGTATTCCGCATAGAAGAAAGGGAAAAACAGCGCTTAAAGCAAACATAGCCACTTCGCCCAATGAGTGAATTGACCTTAATCGTCCACAATCGAAAAATAATGGTAAAAAGTCAAGAATTCGGTTTTAAAACAAATTGAATTTGTCCCTAATTTATATATATATATTTTAGATATGCACACGTTAAACACTAGAATTACCTAGATCACAATAGAGCTCCTATCTACGCCAAACGGCTTTTCCCAGAGAACGCCTTAATTTATTTTCCTCACGACATCGCCTTTATAACGTTCACATTTCCAGTATTCAAACTACATAAAGTTTACCAAACATTTCCCAATCTTGTTACAAAAAATCACATTCTATACTAATTCACCTGCAAATCGACCATTTGGACGCGAAATTACCGTCTTTCACTTCCATTTGTCACTGGCGATCTCCACGATGAGGTAACTGGACAATGTGGATGTTTTAATATACCGCTGATTTCCTGATTTCAACACTGTCCAAATACGTTTGGAGTGTAGAACCTGTGATTTAGGTATTGTATTTCAGAGCCTGTGTATATAGATATAATATAATAAAGTAGAAAGAAATTCATTTTAAAAAAAAATAAAAAAAACGATTTCTTTACTTTGTTAAAATCTTCTTTGTTGATTGTGTATGAAACACGCGAATCGGATTTTTAAAAAACATATTTTATTTTCTATCCAAGCCAGGTTACCAGGATCTTATTCCAGCATTTAATATATGTGTCATCATATAGCCATGCCATCTATATGCAAAACTTTACCATGGATTTTATACCAGATTAAAACTGTTTAATTTTGCAAAGTATATATAGTGGATCGCAACCGGTACAGGTTCAAATCTCCCGGTCGACCTTAGGTATAAAAGGAAGTTCCCGGTGGTTGAAGAGATAGGTTGTTTTTTAAGTCTTTTGTACGGATTTCCTTCATACACCAGCAACGCAAATTCGTCATATAGGTGAAATACCCACGAATACGACACTAAGCACTATAAATCTAATATATATATTTTTTTGAATAAATGTGGAGAAAGAAAATTTTGCTTGCCTCCACCGGGATTCGAACTCGGGTCATAGCATGGCCAGCGCTCTAACCAATTGAGCTACACGAAATAATTTATATCCAGGTAAAGGCTGCGAACAGTTCTCTACGGTAAGCACTGACACAGAGACACTGAACTAGTGTATTTTTATCTAGATATTACCCACAAATGTGTTGGTTGTTTTGGGTTATTCTAAAAATCTGGTACCGGTACTCTAATATAGTATATAATTTAATACAGCGGAATAAAGCTTATATCCTTATGGAGGACTTTTCCTGCCACTCTGCCTGTACTTATTAATAAAGTAGAATAGGTTTTTCCATAAAGTTTACAAATAATCAGTAATTATAAAATACCCTCTTAAAGTGGCATTTAGAAGTTGGTTATATAATAAAAAAGGATCTACTATGGATTAACAACTTCTGAGTTTATTCGGACGACGTGTCGGTGTTGCTTCTTACACCGTTATCTAGTCAGAAGCAACACCGAAACGTCGTCCGAATAAACTCAGAAGTTGTTAATCCATAGAAGTTCCTGTGTTACCCTGAAGTACGACGGAGAACGCTATTAAAATAAATAAATAATAAAGAGAACATGGGGAAATGTGAGTTTCCCACGGCTTGTTGGGAGCTTCGAAACACCTGCGTGAGAAGCGATTCCTTAAACTCTGGCTTTTTTCCGATTTTCCGATTTCAATATTAAAACCGGTACCGCGGCCCTGTAAATGAAATAAAATGAAGTACTACGTAAAACACCAATCAAACGTAAGTGAATTCCACCAATCGTTTGGACACATTACGGTCGGTTAACTGCCGTAAACACACTCAACGTCAATATTCTGATACAGCAAAGTGTAAAGTGCGTGTGTTCAAAATCCAATACAAAAGCCTATAGATTCATGCGCTTATATATTAAGCATAAATCAACCGAATGTCTGGCTCATTTGTATACATCCGCGCACTTATAGTTGCCATTTGACCCGAAGTAACGCTTTCAATAGACTAACCCCGTTTAATGCGCATGTTATTTAGGAATTTTCCAAAGCCTCTTTTTGAAATTATGTTTATCTACTGACGTGTGTAGTCATCAATCATCAACATGCCCCAGCTTATGACATGGTTAAGTGAGACACAGTTATCAAGTATTAGGGTCGTCAACAGGTGAGTGGCGCTTCCAGGCCACTTGAACATGTTATACCTTCATTACGCCAAGGCTCGTATTACAAAAACGTCTGAAACTTTTTTGTTCAATTGAGATTGATGCTTACCAAAATTTATTAGATAGGACAATGTTAAAGAGTTGATTCGGAAATGTATACGTATGAAAGCTATCCGATGACAAGGGAAGAGATTGATCAGAACAATTGCAGCTTTCAAAGTTCATTGACGTACTGTTGTATTTCATTTATTAATATCATGAATATTTTACGTCATACTTAAAAGTATTTCAATTATAAGGTGCTATATTTGCAACACCTGTATTTGAATTGTAGTTGAAGTAACTTCTGAGTGTGAAAAACTCGTTATGCTATATAATTAAAAACAAAAGTCGAGTGATTGAGGGAGATTTTCAAATTTGGCCGCCATCTTGCTACCCTCGTTGACAAATAAAATTAGCTTTTGCGTGTTAGTAATGGGCGAGGTGAGCATATTTTATTTATACATAACATATCTCTGCATCTACGGCCTGTTCTACAAGGGTAATCTATTCACCCTTCTTACTTCACTTAATTGGACAAGTTAAAACCAATAAGTGCCAAAACTAAAAATTACACATTTTTGTTCAGTACTGTTCTGTATTGTTATATATGGATTACGTAGTAGACTAAAAACGATACAGAACTCTGCATATACGGCCTGTTCTACAAGGGTAATCTTTCCGCCATTCTAACTTCATAGGTCTTTGTCAATGATCCTGTCTGAACCATCTATGTATTTGAAGTGTTAGTCTGGTTTACATTTGTCATACCGAACCTAATTGCGTAACATTTACCCAAGTGCTATATATCTCCGAGAGCACCAGGGCACCGGATGCTCCCGGGAAGCTCCCGCTCCCTTAAGAAAGTCTTGAAAGCTCATGTCAGTCAATGTTGCCTTTTACGTACCACTCGGAAGCCATCGAATGTACTGCGCACATCGTCTCGGACGTGATACGATCATCGCCATTTTGGCCGGAACTTTTTCACAGTCTGTGGGTCAAACTGCCAATGTAGACAGATTCAACAGTTTTCATTTGTTTTACATTCAGTACATAATTTACTTCTAAATTAAATTTTGTGCATCTAAAGCCATATGAAATTCGCTCCATTACCTTATATTTTATTATGTGTTCAGTGTCCATAAGGCGGTAAACAGGCTTCCGGCGAACAAAATGTACCATATTCATACACCTATCACGGCCGAGCTAAGCGATGGCAGCGAAATAACGAGAAATCACACGAGAAGCTCAGATGTTTAAGTTTACTTATTTACTACACAATCTTTGTAAAACAATTCTTGGTTAGACCACCATTTAATAAAACAACGTTAATTCTTATTTCTATGGTACTGGTAAACCTTAAACCTTACCCTAACCCAAGAATTAACGTAACAGCTTACGTGATTGTTTTCTCAAAGTCTCATATATTTTTAAAGCCTCGGTTTACATAATTCTAATCGTGTTCATGGTGGGGAACAACTAGGATCTGGAGAGATGAAGGACCAATTGCCGAGTAATCGGTTGCTTTATTTTTTGGTTTTCTTCTCTTTCAAGTCACATAATGCTTTCAAGTCAAAGTTTTGTCATGTTTCAATGCGCCTTTTGTTTTACTTTTAGATTTTCTCCGGTTTCAAGCCACAAAATGCTTTGAGAAATCAACGCCAAAGGTATGATGTCTGGTCCGGACACGCCGCCCCTGGTGTAGCTACAGCTAAAACATTATTATTCCCGCATCGTACAGGGCGATGCGAAGCACATATCTGGAACTTACCGTCTTATTTGATACTTATTATACATTTTCTCCAATTTTTTGTGTAGTTTTTATCAAAATATTATATTTGAATTAACTTCTGAGTATGAAAAACTCGCTATGCTGCAGTAATTTCAAAACTAAAGCCTGGCGATTGAGGGAAATTTTCGAATTTTGCCGACATCTTGCTACCCTCGTTGACAAATAACATTCGGGTTATTACGCGTTTTCCTCGTGCCATGACGTCGTATAAAAAATCGAACTCTGTCCAAAAATGCGCAATTGTTCAAATAACAACCGTGCCAAGTTGTGCGCCGATTTGATTGAAATTGAGTACATTGACGAACATTCATGGAATAAGAGTAAATATTATAAAATCGAATGTCTTGAAAAAAGTAAAACCTTACATATGGCAGAAGAAAGATTTAAAAGCAAATTTTCAGACTAAATTCATTTTCAACCATTTAATAGGTTTAAATAGCAAAACGTAGGATTCGTATACCGATTGATATATTTTTTTATTCTTTATATATTTATAACTGAAGATAACTTTGTTTGCATGCCTCCACCAGGATTCGAACGCGGGGTACTACATCCTCCGTTCAGAACGACGACGAATTTTCACTAAAGTAAAGACTGAGAATCTTTCGTATGTATATAACCATCTAACTTAACAAAATAATAATAATAAGTTACAGTTATAAATATGATTTTAAAAGTATTTTATTGTACGAAAATATATATTGCAGATTTGAAAATTTACAACAAATCTTGATATGCGAACTGACCAACGAAGAAACAATACACTTAAGAACTGTATTTAAATAAACAAATTCATTAAAAAGACATTAAAAATGAGCACACAACATTTGAGACATTTATTATTTGGTTTTAATGTTTGTACTCAGCATATACAACTTCCTGTTTCCGGTCTAGGCGTCACATCGCTGAGTTTTGCGGATTTTGCGGATTTACATCTCATCTTTTTTCCCCTCATACTTATCTCCCATCCCGCCCATCATACCGGCAACCATTTTCTTGAAAAAGGCCTCTTTCTCTGTTGAAAAACACAAACAAAAACATTTGATTACCGTACCATTAGAAATTTACAATAGAGAAAGATACTGACCGAGACATGTGACCTAAGCGCAGTATTTTAAAACATTATTACAGAAGCGCCCTCTATCTCATTAAATCACAATAGCTGGTATTCCATAGTTTAATTATAAATATATTGAATGTTATAGATGGCGTTGGCTTACCAATTGTCCAAATCATTAATTACACATAAGTCAGATATCAAATAATAGTGTGGACCATGTTAACACGCAGCAATCATATTATCTGTAATGTTATAGCTTACTATATACTTCGTGAACTGATTACCCAGAGGCCGCCTGTTAAATCATGATAGCAAAGCCACGTGTCGTTTTTAAATATTAAAATAAATTAAAAGTCTTGATTAAAGCAGTGTACCAGGTAGAAAAACAAGAGTTTTGGCAGTCGGGACCAGTGTTATTTACATATGACAAAACATACATTGTCTACTATACTTTATAAAATCATATATCAAATGTCAAATGCATGTTAGTTCGCTGGATATAGTTTCTATTGTTCTGGCGTTTAGTTATGAAGATTCCATACCTTCGCTCATGTCAGGCTTGTCTTTTTCTGTAAAGGAAAAAAAGAAGAGGAATTATGCAAAAAGATAGAGCAGTTCCACCATGTTTAGAAGTCAGGTACCTAGTTTAAAGTAACATATATACTCAAAAGTTCTGAATTTTGCACTGCCACAGAAGTAGGCTACAAGTTAGAAGCTTTCCTATACTTCCAACATGAAACTTGTAGGTTGAAGGAAAGTTTTATAATAACTAAAAAAACTAAAAACTGAATTTTCTGTCAGAATATTATTATGTGGATGTGTCA
>JAVFBZ010147318.1:1457-11845 GCA_032466195.1 Katharina tunicata | reverse complement strand
CCAACACACAGGAATAGGAATGTTTTACGTTTTCTTAACAAGTTATCTAAGATTGTGCTATGTTTCTACACAACTGAACTTAAACACGGCATCACAAGTGACACGAATCCCCACGCAGTATGACCACCTATCATTACGTATCTTAAAATGGTTATAATGGCCTTGATGTCACTTGTTCAAGACATTTTCATAATAAACATAAGTAAAGTTTGATGAAAATCGGCCCAAGAACAAAACAGCAAGATTGGTTGAAATTTTTCCTAAAAATGGCTACAATGACCTTGTTTCCACGAAAATGAACTTCGAACTTGCTCAAGACATTTATGTAATAGACCTGTTTTTTTGTTATAGAAGTTTTACAAAAATCGGCCCATGGACAAAATCGCTAGAGTGGTGACAAAGGGGTTTCTAAAAATGGTTATTATAGCTTTGACCACCACGGTCCTGAAATTCCAACTTGTTCCAGGCAATTTCATAATGGTGTGAAATTTCATAAAAATCCACCTACATATTAAAAAGCTAGAGTGGCGACAAGGAAGAAACACGTAGGCAAACACGCACACTTTGGCTTACAAACACAACGGCATATCCCATCTTCAACTCCGGTGTGCTAGGAGATAATGAATTATACTACTACAACTTATCTTCATTCTGATATTTAATTTTTTAGAATTAGACATTATCACGACACTCAAACTCTTCTATAGAGAAATGAGATAGTTGCAGTATCCTGGTGTCTAAGACAGTATCCTGCGATGAGTTCTGGAAGTCACAGCCATAGACTCGTATTATCGGTCTTCAAACAGATTGTACAAACGCCTACCTCTAACTGTTCCAAAGAGGTCGACAAAAGGACAAAAACATCAGCTAATTTGATTAAAATGGCATTTTTTGGCCAGTACGACATTTTTACTCAATAAGATGAAAGGTAAAATGAGTTTCATTCCGCCGGGAAGTTTATTAAGCGTCTAATGACTTTTCAATCCAATGTATTTTATTGAAACTCTATGGAAAAATTTATTTTCCAATTTTTTCATTTTAATTGAATTACAACGGCTTTACTAGAAATTTTCTTTAAAGTAATGATGTACGGGATTGTGGTACGCGTCGACTGGCAGGGGCAGCTTGTTAGGAGGGACATCTTACAGCGGGTCAAATCGGACTCGCGCCTCGATGCATTCAATAGACAAGAAGACATCGATGAGCCGGTTCAGAAATGCATCAAAACCGATGTAAATCTAAGCCGTGCGTTCAGAGGTTGATAGTTTAGTTAATACATGCAAGATAAACCCTAAGATAGTAGAGTTCCTTACCAATAAGATTAATTTACTTTGCCATATTTAATTATTTATTTATCCTAATTTTGGTGGGTAATCTCTTAAAGGAGAGCACAGATATTTGGAACTTCAAGTGAACTGCCATCTTATACACAATATGGACACACGATTATACGGCACATTAAACCATGTCAAACCAACCGAGTTTCCTCCCGAGAAAAATGTGCAGTCGAAACTTTAATATATCTTGTAAGGCTACAGATTAGAACCGTTATTTAACCAACAGTCCACCAACTATCTGTTTAATTTATCTCCCCTGTTTCTGGTTGTGCGGAAAATTAGTAAAACTATTTTGTGAGGTTATTTTGTTATTCAACTCGAAGAGTGTGGCCGGATGTTGTCTGATGGGGTAAAACTTATCTAATTTGCATTGAGACGTGTGCTATTTGTTTTACCAGGAGCAGATTCCTAAGGCTAATGAAGATAAATTGGATCTGCCGGACTTTCTATACTTTATAAATTAACCGAATCATGGAAATAGTTTTAGCATGCAAGCTAATAGAATTCCAGCGTTGTGTGTTAGTTGATATAAAAATCAACTGAAAATTTTTGTATGAAAAAAGCGCGCTTTATGAAGTGAAGTGTAAGCATTTTGTTTTGAATAAAAATATAACCACTTGAAAATGTATCTGGCTGTATATATTCTGTATCTCTTGATGTATATTTTCTAAACTATAAGAATATATATAAACAGGGGTATTAAAACGACTACAATGTTTCCGCTAGGCCATGGCAGAGTGTCTATAATTCTGCTTAAAATGTGCTTCCAACATAAAATGTTCGGAGCTTTGTCTGTTTGCGGGATTGTCCTATAGTGGTTGAGTTTACTAACTAAATTATAAGAATGATAAATTAATATGAGTGAATTTATAAATGTTGCCGGTGTAACAACGTAAAATATATGTGCTCACTTCTGATATCAGTCAATTTCTGAAACTCTTAAAGAAGAAGTAAGAAGAGATATTAAGCTTTGTCTCTGCCCAGCTTTCAAAATCAAAAAGCTGCAAGATGAACGGTCAAAAAGACACGGACTGTATTTGACTAACTCGTCTTTTCGTCTTATAAAAAATTATCACTGTCCTCTGTTTCAGACAAAGATTGTGTTTTTCATATCGGTAATCTCCGAGAGAAACTCGGCTCTTTCCTTTCTCTTAAATCTTTACCTTATCGATGGAATACATCCTCACCCAATAAAGGCGTTTCCTCTGTCATCACAGGCATAATGTCACTACTGAATTAAACTGATTTATCTGAATCTACACAAAACAATCTATCCAAACTACAAATATTTGTATAAGAATAACCGACATTTCCAGAGGCTGAATCCACTTGAAATCACATAAAGGCCGGGCTAAGCTGAAGTTTTCGCAGAAGAATGAAGAACGGATATTAAGGACGTCATATGAGACAACTGTTCAACTAAAATCTGAGAGTAATGCGCGGAAGTGGTCAACGCTTCGTCTCTCTAGTTTTAACTAACAATTGTGGTTTTCCCCAAAAAGTAACGAAACAAAAACAAATATAAAGTTTATCGGCTGCAGATGAGGAAAATCCAGACCAACGGCTAACGTCATAACTGCAAATGTTACATTCAGGGGATAAAATTCATAACAGAATATACAAATTTCGAATTTCATATTTCTATATTTTAATCTATGTAGAGGGCGATTCAATCCTTTTTAAGAAAAGAAATTAGTAATTTCCAAAAATATATTCAATTTCTATTAGGATTAATTTTTGCAATTTTGTTTTTGTTTGCGGATAAAAGTTCCAAATATAGCATTTTTTGCTAAATCACGCTATAGCTTTCATCAATCATATCCGATTAAAATAACTAAACAACAGATTGATTAGGAAACAACCATCTCTGCCGGAAGTTAACACACTACTACTGCAGATTAGAATCTAATATTTCTATCTCACGTAGAAAATTGTTATTACAATCCGCAAGATGAGTCAATTCATAGCTAAATTCTGAAATGAAAATTTATTTATAAGGACAACGGAATAAATCACTGCCAACACTGCAAATTAAATCATCTAGATCAAAATGTTTTTCATCATCATATGACAAATGAGTAAGAAACTCAATTAATTGGGAAAACATTGTATTACTACTATTTTATGATAATTCAACAGGTTTACATTATAACTTTTCAAGACGTTCTTGTTTAAATTCAGTTTCTTTCCATTAACAATAATGTGACTCGCAGTTTTTTCAATATACCGTTTTTTGTACTTTAAAACGATTACTGGTCTTTTATAAAATCTCTCATTTCCGAGAGGGTTGGGTTAAAGCTTCGGTAGATCTATTTCTATACATTCATTGGTAATCGGACACTACCCTACTCTTTGACTTGAACATATCGTTGAAAGTGTACACATAAACTGTGTTCAGAAGTATATCCGATAAAGGTCTTCAAAAGAAGACGCTGTCTGCCGTTTTCCCTATAAGATTACCGATATTAACATAGGAATCACTGTACACGTTTGGAGGGGACCACATCAAGGGAAGGATAGCAGAAGCGGTCTTAGTGCAGATCGGTATAGTTTTTAAGCTCTTTTGCGCAACGTAGCGAGAGTTGTTATGGTAGCGACTGAGGAATTAGACAGCAACTTAGTGGCAAATTGATCATGACCATGCTTACACGCCTTACTTCAGTTCAAACGTGTCGTATGTGTACTACAAAAACATCTGTAAAAAAAACCTACTCGTTATTTAATCTTACTTGTGAGCGTATATATCTATATATCGACGGCCCAGATGGATACACTATTTTTTATACAAAATTAACTATCATATTTTTAATTTAATCATAAACGATTTTAGCTAAACCCCACATACTGTTTGTAAAATCATTTGACTAACCCTGTAACGCTTTGTTTTGACATTGGCTTGGGTTATACCTGGGAGCATTTAAATATATTTGCCATTGTACTTTATGTGCAATCTTCAAAAAATTTAATTTCTATACTTATTATTCATGGACATAAAACGTAGTATTATTGGTTAGTAGGGACGGAATTTGTCTCCGGACAGATTCATAAAGCTTTTTATTTCTGCTTTTGTGTTCAGTCACGTTGCTGGTGGCATAATAACAATCTCAACTTCAGAACATGTTATAATCGGTATAAAGATAATACTCTGTCTGTCTGCCGGCTCTGTCGTCAAAAGCATGCTCTTAATTGAATTGCGGAACAGTTTCTCCTTTCATCGATTTATGTAATAACGAATGTGGATAGTGGTAATCATTCGTCAGGGTTTAAACGCCCACAATAGAGACCCAAAGGTCATGGACGGTCATTTCCGGGGTCACTGGTCCCTCGGTCACTTCTCCTTTCAGACACCAACGCAAAACATTTCCAACTGGAATAGTTTGGCGAAATTGGAAATGGCAGAATTGAATGAGATACTCATAGCTAAGAATTAATGGG
This sequence comes from Katharina tunicata, assembly GCA_032466195.1. NCBI lineage: Eukaryota > Metazoa > Mollusca > Polyplacophora > Chitonida > Mopaliidae > Katharina > Katharina tunicata. The sequence goes on along the minus strand of JAVFBZ010147318.1, from coordinate 7,073 downwards.
ATAATTGTGATTCCCTTTGTGTTTCCATACATTCTTTGAGAAGTATATCTCCTTGCATTATACACCAAACTCAAATTCATATCATTAAAAAAGATACCCCTATGTAAGTACAAAACGTAATGGATTGATGGACTGATGGAATTCTTGCAACAAGTGTACTTCCTTTTCGATGTCTCTAAACGAATGTCCAGCATACCATGCCAATGGACATCACCCACGCGAACTGTGGTCAAAAGTCGGTAACTAAATTCGATGCTCATAAAGAGTACATATAGCAGATATGTTCTCAATTCAAATTTAATTTACAGGCAGAGATAAATTGTTAGATTGATTTTAAATCAGGTAGGAGGGACAAGGTGTTGCCCATTGTAAATGCATTTAAAACAAAGAACGTCGAGATGTCATAGTTCTGGTGTCGTAACCGACATGATGACTTAATAGCGAAAGGTGTTAAGTTAGTCTGACCGGAACTTTTTCAATATTACTTATGGCCTACAATCAATAGGCAATAGGATTTTAGGCTCAAATACAATGTTGTGTACCCAACTAGACCGATCAAATGCAAAATGCCACAAATGCCCTTAAAATAACCTTTTCCAATTGAATGTCCGCGGGAAACGCAAAACAAAGCAAGTGTCAAAAAAGAAAGACCCGTTATATTGATCGGGGTTTAATGCCGTACTTCAGGTTATTTTACTCATATGACGGCGTGCCAGCTCATTGGGTGAAATAAATCCCCTTAAACGACACTGGCAACACGGAAGACACAACAGTGTAACAAATAGACTCCCCGATGCCTCAAAGACACAGGAGGCTCCCGTCATTCTCCCGCGAGGCACGTTATAAGTGAGGATTTAAAATTATAAATTTGAAAGGAAAACCTGAAAATAACCGTTTTATGTGGAGACAGCGGTTTGTCTCTAAGGCGCTGGAGAATTCGAAGTTATCTAATTACAGCGCGGAGATGATTAATTTCTTTGTGTTATTAACTATATATTCGATTCGAATGTCGGTACCCATTTGAATTTTATTTAAAACTCGTTATGTGAGATAGAATTAATTGTTACTACTTTATAAATTTGACAGTGATTTTTGATGATATAAACTGTCAATACGCAATTAAATGAATCAGATAAAATATCCATTTATTTCTTAGTGACTAATGACTTTATATAACTGTGCTTTTAGATTGAATAAATTAAGGTGTATTTTATTCATAAGTAGCTTGAAAAAAAACCGCTATAACATTCAACTAAAGCCCTAGTTATTTAATTCGAGTAGTTGTAAGCTGAATACCAATATATACCTCATTACTTTACTGGGGTTTAAAAGGGAAGGAAACGAAAACCAAAGTGAGTATATAGACTGTGTAGAGATCAGTTTTTAAAAATGGATTTCTGTGGGTGTGGACTTCTTGCATTATCTTGGGCCCTACATTTTTTTAGTGGACATTTCCTGCCATGTAGCAGATACCTTATTTACAATAATTCCATAATTTCGTATATTTCACAAGAGAAGAAGAAATGTTGGCTCAGCAAAATTCAATAAAATGCTAGTAAAATAACCAGTTGATTAAGGGCCAGAAGGGGCATTACGAAGATGAACTGTCTTGATTCCAACGACAGTTAAAGTGATTTGTCAAGATGAGAGATACTGCCGAATCCCGATGTTGTCAGATTAACGGTTGGAAATTATTTATAACTATGCGTAATTAAATATGTAAATAATGTAAATATTAGAGTATGTAAATTAATTTAATAGTGGTTCGGATTGTAATTAGCCAAACTACTGTGTTACATGGGCCTATATATAGCCGTCTTCTTATTTGTCTGCCATTCAATGAAGTTTTCCGCCAAATGTTTACATTTAAGTTTATCACTTGTAAACTCAGATTGATGTGCCATGTTTAAGGTGGGTTTTTTTTAGCTTAAACGTTTCTCGTCCCAGTTGGCTAACAGAAGAAACGCATTTCAAGTTTAATGGTCCCTTGTTACCCGTAACCATAGGTGACAAAGTATTAATGTTCGCCTAATATGACACGCTGTAGGTACATTTTATGAGCACAAATCGTTATTTGAAGACAGTTTATAGCTCTTTTATTCAGAATTTATTTCTAAAACTGACGATTTGTGATGGCCACCACATCTTATTGGAACGCTTTTCGTTATGGAGCAATATCAAATCAATCGGTATTGGAAGCGCCTTTCAATACTTCTCTAGCTTGAGGTTGACCACTCGTCTGCTAAGACGTTATTAACATTTGGGCTTTGAATCGTCTTCCGGAAATTCGGATAAGTCCTCAGTGTGGTGAACGTTGCATTTCACATCTGGTAAGGTCGGCTTACTTCTTATACAAATACTAAAAGCCTCGGCGGATCGTTTTCTTTATATTCAGCGAAAATCATTACCTGTCTGGGTTGATATTATGTCTCTTTTATTCACGAGGAATAGTCTCTTTAATGTGTGTGGATTTTATTTCAGAAGTAGAGTTAAGATGTTGGACAAAGAAAGACATCATACATTTACTTGCTCAATAAGATCAGCAGTGTAAACTAGGGATTATTTATCTTTACACGGATAATTTCTGACCAAGATAATACTAACAACAGAGGCATGAGATTAGTCGCATACAAAATCTGTCTTCGGCCTTATATTTGGAATTCGATAAATATCCGAAATAAACATATTTTATATTCTCTTTATTATTTTAAACGGATTAGTTTTTACAAAGAGTCTCAGAACGAAACAGTATGATTATCTTAATCTTTGAGAATCTTTCAAATGAAAATGGGTTAAACAATTAAAATAATTTGATGCAAATCAGAAAGAAAATAAAGCAGCCAATAAATTCAAACTTATGAAAGAACCAAATACCCAGCATATAGTATTGAAAGAACCAAGTACCCAGCATATAGTATTGAAAGTCAATTTCTAGACAAAAAGATTGTTGTTGTACTAATGCCCGGCGATAAACTGTTTATTTAAATAGTTTAGAATACATCATTACGATGCTGGTGAAAAACAGCCTGGAAGTGAAGTCAACATTGAAAAACATGACACTAAAATTTGCTGAAAATTCAAAGTTTGATATATATTCTCCCATTATCAAATACCCGGTGAAAGATTGTTTTAGAACACGAACAGTAAATGGTTTTACAGTACTATACATATTTGTTTAACTCCAGTTTCAGACGGCGGTTCAATAATATTGCTAGAAACATAACTTTGACGAATTTTCGACTTCTTGGTATATTTGAAAATGAACCCAAAATTATGTTTTTGTTATCTACCAATCTTTTAAATGCCACTTAAATGAGTAACATTGATAGAATCAACATTTGATTTTTCCCGAGTGCTATTACCAAAATGTCCTAAATTTAACGCTTATTTTCTATTTATCTATTCTTTGAAACATCATTAGTAAAGACAATAAATGTTTCGATAAAATATCACGTAGCCAGTAAAATATATCTATTTTACAAATTAAACTGATTCCTGGTCACTTTTCTTCGTGCATACAACAAATAACATCGCCCTGGAATATGTTAGCAGAAAGGCAGAATTATGTGTACTTTGCATAGCTTTACCCCGTCTTTACTACGGTGTTCTGCAATGTAAAAATAAACGCCACTCAAACAAATTGCTAATAAATCTATTTCAATGAGTCTTTGGATTTTTTAGTAGCATACATTCTTTGTCGATAGGGCAAAGTAGGGCAAATACTTTGTTAAAGTACATTTTATTTTGAAAGAAATATGTTGCCTACAATTCAAGAAGTAGCCCTTGTTTTGATTGTTTTGTTCTTAATATATAATGTATGGTATTCATGTAAAAAGCCATTGAATTGAAAGACAACGGTTTCGTCTGGTTACAGAATAAATTGGAACGCTAAACACACAGTATTCGCCAATTGTCCGCCAACCATCATCACAGTGACCATTCATAGTTAGTGTCGAGAAGTCACCACTTTTATATCGCTCTTACCGTTCTTCACTCATATGGTGCAAGTGTGTACTTGTGACAGAGGTAAGTATAATCTGCTCCTTAGCTCATATCTCAGACAGCATCAGGGCAAAGGAACCTTCCACTTACGCCAATCAGTCGCGTGTTATTTAAAAATGTATTATTTAGACTATATTAAATATTTTAAACTGACTTAGTTGGAATCGAATTTTATATTGCTGAACCTTCCCCCAAAATAAACTTATGTCCCAAAATAGATCAAACAAAATCTGTCTGTTCGCATAGTTCTATAAGTTGCACAAGAGAACTGATTATCTAGTCTTTTTCGGTGCGACAAATTATCAAAAGCTGATCAAATGTATAGGTAGATTTTATCGCACCAAATGATCTTTACTTTTGCAATTTTTTAAAATACAATACAAAAGAAGCTTTTACTCTTTTTTTTAAAAGTCGTCCCAAGAAATATTGCGTAACCAACTTGTTTAAATTCTTAACTGTTCAAGACAGGCTGGCTTAGGAATAAACCTAGCTTATCGAATCCCACAATATTCTTGTGCCATTTAAGTAATGTCATAAACACTCGGACTGGATGTCTCGTATTCACCGCGGTATAAAGCCTAGGTGCTAGCCGGTAAAAGGATTGAAACAAACGCAATAAATGGTAACATTCTCTTAACCACACTCTTAATACAGTTTTCATGGCTATCTGCTTAACGTTGGGCAATTCCTTGGTTTTCTTCTTAGGTTTGCTTAGAACCAAATCCATTACTGGTAAGCGTTTTTCAAATCTGTAAAGAACAATAATCACCTCTTGGGAGTCTTGGAGTGAGATCTAGTCTCAGACACTTTAACCTGGAAACAGTCTCCACCGCATGATAAAAACAAAGTTATATAGAGTAGAAATACATTGAGCAATTCTGAGAGTGTTGTTTTGTTAAGAATATTACACCTAAGTAGAAATGAGACCTAGGTTCAAATGACGACATCCTCTGCCAAAACACCAGCCTTTATTTTTTTGCCAACATTTAACGAATTGTCATTGCAATGCTAACGGTTGTTCCATGCAGGTACTTGTCTCGTGTGTACAAATAATTTATGTGTGTCTCTATCTTTTGTTGGGCTTATTTGTTTGTTTGATTTGGGTTTTACGGGTTATTTCACTCATTTGAGGGCGTGGCAGCCCGATTTGGGGAAGGAAACCACTCTTAACGACGCTGACAAGAAAAGAGACGCCACAGAACTTGAACAGGACACCACAACAAATCGACTGCTCAATGCCTTTTAGCTCAGCCACCACCAGGGCGTAGGAAACCCCGCCAACCACACGCGATGGATTGAAAGTTAACTATCACACAAAAGAAGTAAACAAACGATTTGAAGCTTATTCTTGGTTGATTTCATAAAATGTACTATTTGATGTTGTGTTGCAATCTAGAGAGTGTCATATAAATATCAAATACTACAAAGTAACAGATCAATATAATATTCACGTAACCTATGAAGTTTACAAAATTATCTATACGATTTGATATGTTTGAATCAATTATTTGAACATTGAAAGATTTAAAAAAATAAAAATTTTAAAAGACAAAGTTGTAAAAATGGAAAAAAATATTCCTAATTCAAGTTCAGAAATAAATTCCATAATTTCAA
>JAVFBZ010147307.1:0-19986 GCA_032466195.1 Katharina tunicata | reverse complement strand
AATTATCCCGCTTTGTATTAAAGAGATAATTCTATAAATATTTCGCCTATGCGTTTCTTTTTTGACAGAGTATATATGCTTTTCGATAATTTCAACCGAAGCTTTGAGGGTTAAACGGAAATTTAAAAAACATAATGCATAAATTTTAATCTAAATTCAGCCAGTTAATTGAAATGAGGATGTTTCACAGCTGTTATGTATTGGCCACATCACTTTAAGATACATATATACTGCTGGTCATATAAGCTACCTATATCATCGAAATCATTAGTATTTATTTTAAGACAGCTGGCCCAATTTGTGTTTCGTTATATTGATGTTTTTTTATTTGTTATAATATTATTTGTTATAATATTGAGAAATCCAGTGTTTCACTGATGTAAACCAGAATGGCAGCCATTTGAGGGTGATGGCGTGAAGAGATCAATATATCATATAATCTATTATAAAGATATAGAAGATGGAGACGACGACCAGATTTTTATTTGTTTTCCACTGTCCAGAACATAGCCAGTCTCCTGTTGTATTTTGTGACGGTACGTTCTATGGACAAAAACGACTGCTTGGAAACCACAACAAACTGCTCCGGAAAAAAATAAAATGCATAATTGTGAACTTCCTACTTCTGAGTAGTTTCGTTGCTCTATTTTGCGAAGTTCATCAGTGAAAATTCGAATAAAAAATCAGTAGCTTATCCGTATAGAAATGATTTCAATGATCCATATTTTTTAATATTCAATTTACCCAATACAATTTATCAAAGGCTTACTTGGTTATAGGAGAGGTACAAAATCTCCCAAATGCGGATCACACTACTTGTAATCAGTTCTTAACTTCTGAATAGGTTTATATATCCGAAGAATACCGTACAGCTTTCACGATAACTGCTGACAGCCACTGTTTTAATGTTTTAAGGGTCGCTGTATTATTTTCAGCCTGTTATTTAAGACTAGAAGAGAAATATGTATTGTGTTGTCGTTACCTTTTATTGAGGGTAGGTGCTGCAGCTGGGCATGGCTGTAATTGGCTCGAATTATAAATAATTATATTTTAAAAAATACATAAAACTAGCCTTAATTAGGGTATCCTCAGGCCCTATAATTACCACTATGTGAAGCAAGTACAAAGAAAAACTGGCAATTATTTTAAGAAAATCCTTTTCTACGACAATCATTCTCTTCATAGCTTTAGTAAAGTAATTGCTATCATTACCTCGTCGCTGAAATTGTGATATTCTTTGTCAATACAAGTTATGGGTGTCCAAAAATGTAGAAAACGATAAATACGTTTTTGGAATTACGTGTAAGTCGATATTTTGCACAGGATTTCCAACGATATCTACGTAATGCAGCCAATTGTCGGTTATGAGATGGCCCTACCATGCTAACAGAAAACGACATTTTGAATACTTTAAGACAGTTATTGTTTCATCTTGATGTGCTGTTTCATCTTGGACACAACTGCATTTAAATAAACATACACTACATTCTGAACACAATGAATCGATTGTCTTAAAATATGTATTTTAAATTCTTCAAAAGATAGACTTTTTTACACCGCCTGACTTCATATAATGAAAAGTCCATTAACACTTTTACCTTTATATTTGAAATATAAAGTTAGATGAAATCAGACAGTATTATCGCAATGGTACGCCTGATATTTCCTAGACCGATCAAGCGATTTCCTCTTTTAATTCTATACTGGACTTTCAACGGTGCTATATTATATACGTTGAGTAGTTCCAATACAACTGTTATATCACACTTGCATGTAAAGAAAGGCTTCATTAACAAAAACCTAAGCTGTATTCGGTTATATTCAGCTTGCAGATTAGTAACACAAAAACGATAAGATTGGTCACCGTGTAGATTGATTAGCCTGGATGTAGCCGCCATCAGGCTGGCGAGGACAAGATGAACGATAACTAAACCAGTCTCCTATTAACTTTGAAGTTTATATATAGTTGCAACCAGCATATGATTAGGTATCCAATCGTCAGAAAACGATAAACAGACAATATCTCTCCGCTGATTAAATATACAGTCCGTATTATGATATCTTCATTTAGTTAGATAAACACCCATGGCTTGAAAACGGTCTTTATCGAACTACAGACTACGAACTACAGATCAACTTATAACACGTCTTAGCGTGTAGATCGAAACGTTGCACAGGAAAAAAATGTAAGTTATCATCCATAAATTTATTCTATATTAATTATATTGTATTCTGGTATCCAAATCAAGATTGGTCAGACTCGGACGTGAAACGCTATTAAAATGGTTTAGCTGACGACACAAGGTCAGTCGAAAGACCGAATTGATGTCAATAAAGACAATTTGTATCCTTTAACATTGTTATCCAGACTGGGATGTTTTTTCAGCCAAGGTTTTAAGTTGGAGCTTCGCTTAATTTTAAGAGTGGATTATGGTCTTCACAATAAGTCTGCTATAAACTGATTAATTACCTGTGGATGAAACATTGGGACTTGTAGGTTGTTAGAATGAAATCCTAGAGATGATATCATCTGGTCAAATAAAAAAAATTGTAAATTCATGACAGATAAAGTCTGTACTTATGCAAGGAAAAGAAATTAAATGCAAGGAAATAGCACGAGTTACCAGTACTAAGGGTATTTTGAATACAAATTGTATTAACTTATTTTGAACTATGTCCTTACACTTGGCATGCTTACATATTGGCATGCTTATATATGGCATGCTCATAGAAAATCCACTTGTACTGAAAATAATAATGATCGTCTCGATTGATTCTTAAAGACAGTAATGGCTTTAAAAGATACTGTGAGAACTACATTCTTACATTAAAGGCTATCCTTTAATTTTCCGAATGACTTTTCCTCTTCTGCCTACACCATCCGCACAAATGTTCTATAAAAGTTATCTTTTGAAGTGAGCAAATCTTCCTGTGGTGATGCTTAACGAATTAATAAACTCAAATAACTCTACTGAGTTTGTGCCGTTTTTTTTGTCTTCATTTTCTGTGATTGGTGACTTTTCTATTATAATTTCTAGTTGGTTACAAATCTCTATTACTGATACTGATTCTGTCTATTTCTGGTTTAATACATTTGTAGAATGGCAAAAATTAGCATTGACATTATAACAATCACAAATTCTCTCTGATTGTTCGGCGACCAAATTTATTCGGAAACATGGGACGAACAAAATCATCCATTTAAAAAATAACTTTAAGTTTTCTTTAAGACCTTGAAAGATGAAATATTTGTCGATTTTAGCGGCACATAAGAAACATACAGGACTGTGCTCTGTCACTTTTGTTTCGCGGACAGGAGCTTCGCTTTTATTGAAAACTATAACCATCAAATTGTGTATGTGCCTGCACAGTATGTATCCTAAAACTGTTTTCTATTCCTAAACACAAGGCCTTTTTTAATTTTCCCGCTCAAATGCCCGGGAGAGTATAAATCGCTTCGTTAGAAATAAAGATAGATCCGATGTCTCTCCCATGGCAACCGATTCTAAATCAATCAAGAGAGTCAGGAACCTCTAGTTAAACAATCAACATTGGAGTTAAATTCATTATATTTCCATTTGTGTCTCCTTGGGATATTAATGGTCAACGAAGGGGGCATTTGTAGGAAAGGAAGTAAAGCCGAAATAAACTTATGGTGATCTTACTTTCTTGTATTTGAAAGAGATCTGGGTTAGGTTTTTTACTTTTACCTATTTCTTCATAAAGTTTCTGTGAAGTAAAAAAAATGAAATTCGATTAAGATTAAAAGACAGATATTTACACAAATTGTTTGGTGGGATTAACCCATATAGTATGAAGGGATAAGAAGATCCACCCAGACAGTATGAAGGGATAAGAAGATCCACCCAGACAGTATGAAGGGATAAGAAGTCCACCCAGACAGTATGAAGGGATAAGAAGATCCACCCAGACATTATGAATGTTACTTGCAACACCAATGAATCTGTGTTTAAAACAGCAGTCAACATTTACCAGATCTTTCTTATTTTGGGATTTTATTAAAAACAAAACAGTGTATATAGTTTTGTAAAATTTACAGACAAAGCTAAATTTTTAATTTCCTTCAGATTTAATTTAAACTGAAAGCATAATGTGTACGCTTTTAATAATTCCAACAATGCACAGAGTAAGACCGAATTCCGATCAAAAAATGCCGGTGCTAAAGAAATTAATTCAACAGTTCCCGAGCCTTAGCTGTTGTTCGCCATATTGCACAACACTCACGTCTCAAGTGACTACGATTAGAATTTGTTTTAAGCTGATGTCCGGCAGAAAGCCAAACTTATTTTTACCAAAATGTCTGATGAAAAACACTATGAAGAAAGTTATGTACAAATTTGGACGGAATTTGGAGATGGAGTTTTTGTAAATAATCAAACATAAAACAACTGCGATCTTCGAGCCGCCAAACGGGCGAAAACGATATTCCACAGCCGAGTAAGAGTAGAACACTAGTGTCTCTAATCCTTCCATATTATCTCCGAGCTCTAACAAAAGTCATGGTTTGATATTGGACAAACGTTGCAGGAAACAATTTGTTGAATATTTTAGCGCCAATTAAACAGTGAGGTCACCGGATAATTCTTCTGTGACTGCCACTGTATTTTATGTTTAGAATCAAACAATTAGCTGCAAGACTTGGTTCCGATAAATGGTTCTAAAATATCACTTTCTTATATTTAAAAAGATTACAAAAAGTTATTGTATTGACCTGTAACAAATTTATTCCTCTCTAACGTTTTATGGTCATATCTATTTGTAGTCGATGTAGTAGATCAAAGTATTCTTTGATTGATATAAATTTGGCTATTGGTTAAAGGCACTATACCGCAGAATTTCCTTATGAAGCATCATCATTTCGTGAAATTCAAACACTTTTACTTTTCGCGGCTGTCTTTCTCGTGAATATTCAACACCATTGCGAGCCTATTAGGTCAGTGAGGCGGGCCCAATAGTCACTAGACATTCATATGATCGTTTGTGTTATCCGTGTATATCTCCTCGTTTAGAAAAATGACGAAAGGAGGTTGGGCAGCCAATGGTATGGTTTGCTTACAGTGCAACGAATGACAACTCTTGTAGTTTTGTCGGTGATTTAATGACTTGTTTATAGATGTTACAACAACAACTGAACATTTTCAAAGTTAAAAATTAATCAATCTGTAAAAAGGACTTATTGTTAGGCGTTAGGGTTAGGGTAAGTTAAAAATTAATCAATCTGTAAAAAGGACTTAGGGTTAGGTGTTAGGGCTAGGGTTAGCATTTGACAACATTTGCTTTCAGTTGTAACATCTGGCGGGACAGCTTCGGATATTGCCAGACGATTTTCCGTATCTGCATAAATTATTTTCCAAATAAGGAGATATGCACGGATAACACAAACGCACCTGTGACCTTTGATCAGCTGTAGCACTTTTGATAATGTGTTCACGGAGTAACCCGAGTCACGAAACCGCCTCTGTATAAGACAGGGCTCATTAACCCTCGTGCATACATTATAGATTTTATAAACTTTATTATTGTTTTAATACAGTATATCGCACATTCTTGAGGTTGGTATTTTCTGAAAGCTTATACTTTGGGCCGTACTAGAAAAATATAGAAAACCCGGTTAAATTTGTTTCATTCGATTTTTGGCAGAAATTATGTGGTATAGTACCTTTAACACTGAGGGAATGAGGCGTAATTACTAATTTATATCATGAAAGATTGAGAAAAAAGTGAGTACTTATTCAAATAAGTAAGTACTGACAGACTTATCGGTATCTTTGTACTGGCTCTAATGAAGGACACTCCATGATATCAACAGTTAACTAGCCGTTAGCTAAGGAACGCCTATCTACCCCACATACAGAATGTGCCCTGTTAATGTCAATGCTATCTCAAGTTTGCAATAAAAATATGAAAGAAACACAAACTTGGATAATCTTAAAAGTTGACTGAAATTATTACTACAAAGCCACTACACTGCTTTGAAACCTTATTCTGTAATCCTTGTGTCATTTAGTTAGGTATTTTCCTTTTAAGTTATAATTTTACAATATTTGTCTAAATATGATGTTACGTTAAAAGCCACCATGGTTGCAATAGTGGTACGTTTAGCAACTCGATCTAATAAATCTATCTAATACCAGAGACTATTATTGTTTACTTTGTTTAATTGACACGTTCGTGTGATATGACAACTTCCGTAGTAACAATTACCGGCGTCGTTATCCTAGCGACAACAATGAAATATTGACATTTCATGGTTGTTAAGACACGTTTTTATATTGTTTTGTTATTAAATAGGAAACGTCAGAATTTTATTAAAAAGCTCTGGTAACGTGTAAGGTACTATTAAAATACATTCGGCTTAAAGCCAAGATCATTGAACCCCGAAAACAATTCCAACGTAGGTGCCTGTAATAAAAACATGTATTGACTCGGCGGAATTTTTACAAGCACTTAAAGCTGATAAACGTACAAATAACTCATTGTTGTCTCCCTTTGGTTCCTAGTATGTACCTATAGCTACCGCGTATAGAGGATTTGATATCATGTACAAAGTTGATGACAGCTAGCCAAATGTTTCACAGTTAATATGAGACAGATTCAGTTACGGTCTTGTCCCGGTTAGAATCTGATGGCGGTTCCCTCTAGGCTGGTCAATCAACACAGATACCAAACTAATTGCTCTGTAATATTTCCACATAGTACTGTTAACGGAGAAGAAATATATTTCAGTAAGTGGCACCATTTAGGTCATAACGTAATTTGGATAATTTACACAGTCTCAATGAATACCACTGTTTAATAAGTTACATTATTGTGGCACATTCAATCTGGGGTAGTAAACAATGGTTTTGCCAAAATCGATTCGTTGGTAACACAAGAAAGAGTAAGAAAATGCCATTGATGGACATGTGAAAATGGCTTATTCATTTAAGTAAATAGCAATTTGAAATGGGTCCTGAATTTGTGCCGTATAACATCGCCTACGCTTTACGGACTTGCTCTTTTCGGACGTACATGTATCTCTAATAATTAGGCCACTAACTCTGAGGTAATGAATTCGTTGCCGGTAGCCAGATCTAACCAGATCTCAGTAAGTGAACAATATGGTCTAAGATAACACAATGTAATGATATCATTATCAGACATATAACGCAAATTACATATACAGGACAAAACAAAAAAATTTTGTTTTACAAAAAGATCAATAATTAACCCACGTAAAGCCAGCCTGTAACTTTTTAATTCTGTTCATATTTAATATATAACTTGTTTTAAAAACTAGGGTAATATTTTATTTCGTATGGATTACGGTTCAATTTGATTATTCATTTGTATCTCACATAATCTGTAGGCTTAAGTACTTTGATGCCATCTTCTGACAATCGCTTGTTCTGCAACGAATTGCCATCTTCGTTTTCTAAATTTGATAGAACAGCAGTTGAAATTGACTAAGACGATTGCCATTTTTAGAGCCGTATTATCGTAGTATTTATTTTAATGCGATTATCGCACAAAATGATATTTTCTTAAAAAATTATTGGCTTCCCTTTCACTTTCCATTTTTTCTGTCAGTGGTGTATTTTAATTTTAATGATGAAGTGTGCAAATTGTAATTATCTCGAACTAGCACTTTTTACAAAGAATTGACTATACCATTTTATGTGATGTATTTCTGAAACCATATTGAACACGCAGGTGAGCAATAATAATGTGAACATAAATCAATAAATACATGTCAAAACGGCCTGCATGTAAATCGATTGAATAACTGCACCAAATTATCTTGGAATATGTAAACACTTGTAAACAATGTGTTCTTAAACTGACCAAAAATGTACTTTCTTAAACAAACTTTGACTCGCATGTTACACAGTTTGTAAACAATATAAACATATACGTCTCGGTAAACATAACTGCGTTCAACGCTCGATGCAAAATCTTTTCAAACATCGTATTTAAGGCATTTTACTCAAATTTATAAACGGTAAGAGACAAATGCTCCAAAAACCTGTGCGTTCAATAACCAGTCCAGTCAGAAGTATGCGGTTACACGGGCATCATAAAGGTGAACTAAACTGAGCCGGCTCTGATCCGCTTTTTTTAGTTTCCCAAATAATGGCGGTTTGCGGTTACACGACATTTTTGACAGTCCGTCCAGCACGCGTCACAAAATCTTGCCACACAGCTAGTTGGCTCGAGCCTGTAAAGATGAACTAAACTGATGCGGATTAGTTTTACCCATTAAATTTGGTGGGTCAAAAAAAGCGGACTATTCTGATCCGGAACAGATTTAGTCAACCTTTTTCTGCTGAGTAAACGCAAGCATAAATCAGAGCCGGCTCATACTCACCAATTGTGTTCCGTGTTACCGCGGCTATAGACATACGTTAACGCCGATAGGGTTTCTCATATCCTTTATATGTGCCTTGTGACGTAGATGCACATCATCTGATTTTCGTCCGTTTGCGCAGTTTCTTAATTTTCGAATCGACTGGCGAATCCTCGGTTAAATCTAACTAGGAAACGACAAGCGGATTGTATCTTTACTTTGGGTATTGCAAATTATCCATATCCAATTCAAGTCATCTAAGCTAAGACTATTTCTCGCTAGAGGGCGCTTTTTCCATGTTTTCTGTTTTGGTGAGAGCTTCAACGCCGTTGATCTCAATAGATCGTTTCATGCTTCGGGATACTCAATTTCTGGTCCAGCATATTACTCAAGTACCGGTGATGTAAATCTGAACACACTAAACTTCCTAATTGCTCGACTTTTCGATACTTTATGTTTTCATCATCAGGATGACTACTGATAATGAGAAAATAAATTATCCAAACGTTGAGCAATTATGAAGCTCTATGTGTTCGGAATTACACTAATTGTGCATTATGTAACAGAAGGTAATGACAGTATTAAATGTTAGTTACAATATCTATGACATGATTTCAACAAACAGTGCTATATTAAGACAGCCTATGTAGCCCAGTCGATTAGAGCACTGGCCCTGCTAGCCAGAGACCCGAGTTCGAATCCCGGTGGAAGCAAGCACAATTTTCTTTATCTACATTTATACAAACATATATTAAGACAGCTGTTGTAAATTATATCACCCTTCATATGTTAAACTACAAGATATGGAACACTTACAACAGTCGCTTTTTTTCTCTCAAGAAAACCCTTTTATCAAAACAGATGATAAGGAAGAGAAAGTAGTCCCATGTGTGTGGTATAATAATAGATCGGTAGAGTAATAACTCCTCAATTTCCGCGCAATGACTCTTAGTGAATCGGATGATGGGTTTTGACTTACGTTAATTGCAATCAGCTTCACTGTACGTTTGCTACCCTCGTTAGGTTTTAACTTGAATGACATTTCAGGGGATATTATGAATATTGAATACTAATAAAATCGGGATTTAGTCGACAGTTAGGAAGACTTACGCAATGCTTAATGTACAGCAATCAAGATAAAAAAGAGGATTACGTACGGTGACATTTTTCCAAATGTTTATTAATGGACATTTTTTAAAGTAATGGCAAAAAAATTCCTCCCATAATAGAGCCGAATTTAGAGACAAAATGGTGGAACTTAAACTTTATCTAAATATAGTGAATATTTATTGACAGATTCAAGGAAGAAAAATACAATTATTCGGCGAAGAGTTGACAAATCAAAATGTTGCTTTCTAAAATATGCAATATTTGTTTTATTTCAAGATATAATTAAGCAATTGTAAACTTTAAAAATTATCTACAAACTGCATTAATCTTTTTTTAAAAAGTCTAAAACGAATATTTCACCATAAGCCGAATATGAATAACTTGCACATAATGGAATAACGGCGTTTTTTCTATTGCTTTTAATGTCGGCACTCTAAGGTATATACAAGGTTTTGGTAAGATTATTTGTGGTTTTACACAGTACTATGGAAGCTCATTGCGGCCATTTCATTTACAATCTCGAGTTGTCGAGTGGTTTATTCCTCATTCATTTGAAATAGACATAATTATGTCTATTTCATTTCCCGTCAATCACATGCGCGTTCAGTAGAAAAATGTGTAAAAACAGCGTTGAAAAGGTGAATTTCAACAATGCTAAGGCAGGCGGAGTGTTCCATAGCTGCTAATAAAAGTGTATGTTTAATAAAGATTTTTGTTAAGAGAATATATATTTTTTGGGATAAATGTAAAGAAAGATATATAATAATGTTTAAGATTTGTTTAAATTTGCGAGGAGCGTATTGTGAAAGCGGAACATTGTATCAAGCCTTAGAAACTAACAACTGGTAATTCTAAAAATAATAAATTCCAAAATCAGGAACCCTCGGCAGGTTAAAATTCACATGACGCGCAAGTGTGAACGACATTTTATATGAAGATTTCACAAGGATAAGAAACTGAAACTAAAAACTCGACGTTGACAACTCGATGGCCGCAATGAGCTTCCATACAGTACCTTACGTTATTTTACTTATTTGATGGGGAAGGAAACCACCGTCAATCCCAATAGAAAACAAGACAACACAAGACATATACAGGGAGCAGCACGGTCGTCTTAAATGACGCCCAGGTACAACTTCCATATTTAAGGCGGCGTGATTTACGCTGAAAATATTCGTACAAAGTTTTATGAAACTGCTCTCTGGAGCCACCCCAGATCTGAATGTTTAGTTCTTGGTCACCACTGACGACAAATTAATGCTATTAATAAAGGATATACGTATTAACATCGGCTGTGCATGAAGAATAATTTCCTTTTCATTTTTGTCTTATATACTGAATGGACGCTAAGTTGGCTGGTCTAATAAACTGGTCCTTTGTATGGTATTTAAATTATAGATTTATAGCGACATTAATGTTGAAGGTGTTCCATACAGGACTCTATGACAGTTTTGGCCCCCTGGATAAACACGTTTTCTTACATCACACATAGAAACCAAGATTTGAAACTATAGATTGGTATTGTCCAAATCATTGGACCATCTGAAGTGAGCATCTCCCTTGAGCATCTCCCTTGAGCACCTCACTCCTGACTTCATGTGCCTGAATATGTTATCTTGTTTTCACATTCTGCCATTGTACATCGTCCTCCTATAATTTATAAAGTCTGGACAAAATGTTCGGGAGAAAGCCCGGCATTAACACAGACTTATTATCTCACGTAAACAAACATTTTATCAAAATATATGATTACGACGAAAAAGTAATCCATGTATTGTTCAATAATATAGCTGTAGAGTAATTAGTCCTCGACTTCTGCGCACTTGCTGTTTAACTTTGTAATATATTCGTAAACTATGAAACTACCTACCTGTAGATTTATCACTGTAACATTTTTGGACAACTTCATCAGTGAACATTACGAACTCCCTGGTTAAATCACTCCATGAATAATAATCATTTTAAATCTCTAACATAAGGATTATTTTACAGGTAAGCCAAAGCTTATATTGTGTATTATCAATGTGTATAATACATACACAATTTATTTTTTTCAAAATTAAAATAATAAATAAATAAATTGATAAATTAATAAATCAAATAAATATTTTTAAAAAAATAATAATAATAATATTTTAATATTGATAGTTACGAGTGCCGCCTTTATAAACTATAACAAAATCGGCATTCCTATTATCAATTAAATTACACTACGCTTTGGCTTGGATCATTCTATTCCCAAATAGACTCAAAAGTGCAAATTGTCCATTTAGAAAGCAAGTTAAACTTTCCGCAACTAACTTGAACTATCAAATCGTTTAGAATATGCAAAAGCTGACCCAGTATGTTCTTTCAATTATAATGTCTCCAAAGGGAGTTTAACTGGTGTTAGAGAACTTTCAGTCGTCACATTGGATAACCTTGCGCGCATGAAATTACACCTAATAAAAAATAGTACTTACATTGAGTAACTAACTAAATAATGTTGAAATTTCGATGGTGATATGATGTATGTTTGGCTGTGTAAATCAAATCGAGTGATTAAATTAATCTCTCTTTTGATTTAACTGGTCCTAAGGCAATCAAGAAAGACTTTATTGTCCGTGACTAGAATAAACACCGAGGTTAACCTTATTATATTCACATCAGTATCTCAGCGGAATAATAAAATTCAACAAATGGTCCCCAGAAAGAAAAACGGTATCATATAAGACATAAAGGGAACAGGAGAGCCCGGAGCTAATTTATAATGCTGCTTGCGTAGGTTGTCTTTGAAAGGACAACTGACGTTTGTGAACAAAAGGATATAATACCGTCAAAAACTGTTTTGCAACCCTTTACAACGGCTATATGAATCAGACAATTAAGTAAATGAGCTCAAATAAGATTTAATTAAAACTTTGCTTTTTAAGATAATTGTTGATCCAATTTACCTTTCTTTGTGTCAACGTTATAGTAAAGATGACCTTTACATGCTGCTAGTTTTATTACGTTTGACCAGATAGGTATCCGATACCAAGTACAAACGAACAATTATTCCTTAACGAGAATCTAGGCACATGTGGTGAACAGTTTAATAGTTGCTACTTAATGATCATCCTTCAATATTCCGTAATTATATTTATCCAAGTTTATTACATATCGGCCGTTGGCTTGAAAACATGAATTATATATAGATTCCAATTACATGTAAAGTGATCGACCCTGTACATGTGTTAGTCTCACATATTGAATCTTACGTGTAAGTACTACATCTACCGCTATCGCACACAAATATTCGTAGAATTGGATAATTGTGACGGAAATTAATTAGTCCGGTTATGGTATTCTGGTGTCTACCAGAGAGCAACATACTGAACGTATGACTATTTCGACGGTTAAGAAATTTAACATTAAAATATTTCTTATGTAGGTTTTCAAATACTGGACAGATCGTAAAGTGGTGCTGATCTTCAACTAACATATTAGTGCATAATGTACAATATATTTTCTCTTCCCTACTGTACCTAGTCAAATTTTAGCGAAATTGCGGATATAATGACAGTATTCGCTATAGTGGCTACTATGACTCAGTTGACCCAACAATTGTTGTCGACCAATATATCTGTTCTTAAATATAAATCAAAATAAGCAAACGCCTTTTAATGATTTTTAACAGATAAATAGCAAACACACTTGGTCTGTGATATCAGCTTCAATGCATTGTTACGCGTGCTCCCTTTAGAGGCGTTTAAGAGGTTCACAAAATTGTGTATGACATAATATATATTTTTGTCAAGAGTCATCAAACTGGCACAGGGACATCGACTAATTAAAGTCGATAAATTATATTGAATTGAGTTTTTGTTTTGTTTGTTTGATTGGTGTTTAACGTCGTACTCAAAACTATTTCACCTATATGACGACCTAATATTAATTATTAATTTGCAGTGCCGGTGTATAGTGGAAAACAGGGAAGAAACCTCGTAAAAACCACCCCGCGAACTCCGCAGCCACCGGAAAACTTCCCTTATATACCTAAGGTTCACAGGGGTATTTAATTGAGCATTTGTGTGGAAGTTAGGGTAACTTATTTATTCTCGAAGGTTTTCTGATAACTCAGCTATATTCAAACTGTTCATTCTTCAAATACTCTGTTATTTGTTTTCTTTTTTATCAGCACGTAACCGTGAAGTATAATCTGAATATGAATCACTTGAGACCTTGATATCAACTTCATTGCTTCGTTACTCTTCGTACAACCGTTATAGGTATTTGTTCAGTATTTATAACTTTTAAAATAATGCCTAAGATATATTGAATACAATTAAAGTCAATATATATTGAATACAGTTTAAGTTCAGCTCACACTTTTTCCCCATTTTTAATATTTCTTAATTAACAGACATTTCATCTCTACCCAGATTTTTCCGTTGCAATGAAATGTTGGAACGAGGCCTCTGAATTATTTGCTCTTTTGGATGTTAGAAGAATTACAGTATACCCAGGTGAGGACAACATGTGACAACTCTTCCTATATTATTTTAGAACTCGAGACCATCGGTCCCTCATCACGATCTCTTCATGAAATTATTTTGTTGTTTAAAACTAACAGCATTTAATTATCAAAATGTGATATCAATCCAGGAGGCTGGCAGATGTGTAAGTTACATCTTGCAATGATTCAAATGACTGCTGGGATTTAGATCAACCTAAGTTAACTTTAAAACGCCTTTGACCTCGATGTATACAATCATCACCGCTGCTAACTTCATTATATTCCCATTTGTCCTGCGAAATGTACTCCCGAAAATACATAAACAGCATTGTCTCAAGACCTTATAGATTTAAACGTATATTTCACTGATTACGTGCGGTTCTTTTAACGTCATTGGATATTTTATATACTTTGATATATACGCAATAATGTACCGACTTTATTCGGCTCTTAATTGGGTCATTTTTTGTTTAAGTTAACGGTCGTGACATTCAAGGTTTACGTCCGAATGGCTTTTGTTGGTATCTATCTTTTAAGTTAGGAACATGTGCACTAGCTTGATCGTTAACATATATATTTGCCTCGTGGGAGTCGCCATGACTAGCAATATTATATAGGGGAAATAATAACCATAAGTTCTCAATACTTCTCAATATAGTCAATACTTCTTTTAGAATGCAACTTTTATTCCTTCCAAGATGAATACGACCAAAATAAGCAAGACCGAATCGCATTGAATATGTAAGAGCACGCACTTCAGATGAACTTCCTTTTTAATATACTGACGAACACGGAGTCGCCCAAGTCTAAAGAACTTCCGGTTCATAGTGGGAGTTCAAAAGGAGGTTGAAAGAATTGGTCTTTACCTTGATGACCTGGCCCTCTCAATGCGATTGATGATGTCAGAAAAGCCAAGTATAGAATACAAACCTTTCTAAAGAGGAATCAACCTTTTGTTTTTTAATTATGGGAAACTATAACCTTAAAATAAGCCTTTCATAACATTATAATGTCAAAGTAACTCAGAGAAGAACCATCCCGCATTTTCATAAACAAAATTAAGGAAAAGGCAAAAGCCATATTGTATTTTGTGCCCTATACAAAATTAATAAGTAAAAGGACGGAAGTTAAATAGCGTTCCATAATTACTGACGGTCGCATTGATTTATGAACCCTGGTCAAAATTTGTTCTCCAATCAAATTACTGCTTCCTGTGGGTTTTTTTGATTGGGTGTTCATGTTCTGCGCATGTCATGTCATTAATATTGCGGGAGATAATTGCTATAATATTATGTAACATGAATGTCTAAACATTAAGACATTTGTGACGCCGTAACCGTAGCCCTCCTTGACATTTCAATATACCATCTATATAGAAAATAAACAATACTATACTTTGTTGTTCTTATATCGTTCTGTAAGTAATAGTTTTAACTCCCCATATCAAGACAATTGTATTTTTGTTACGTTCCTGAGACATAACTTTTAGGCAAACTAGTTCTGAAGAAGAATACAATTACTACGCGGTTTTAATTTATATTTTGAACAATAATATATTTTGGCACTATGTCGTATTTTAAAACACAACATAGAACACTAAGTCTTCATCTAACACAGACATTATAGAGTGGTACAATTTATGAACTTTTATCAGGCATACAGCATTTATGTAATATTATATAACTGTCCTTGTTTTGTACTATACTACATGTATATATTAATATAATTAATATTATTAAGTTAATATTAAATAGTCCACCTGCGCATTTAGTTACATCATACCGTATTTATTTTATTTATTTGTTCATCTGGTTTTATTACATTGTTCATCTGGTTTTATTACATAACACGAAGTGGCAGCCAGATAAATACTTCAGAGTTAATAAACAGCATGACACAGGTATAACCCCAGTTGTTGTCTCTGCCAGAGCCTGATAATGTCTACAACAGACCAAGCTAATCGTTTCTGTATAGCTATTCCACAAGGCGACAGTAACAGAGTACAGCTTAAGATATGTTAATCAATGAGTGGCGTTTCGACCAGAGCAGACACGGTTGTTAGATCAACTTTGTCGAGTTTATGTGACTCCGTATGGATGCAACTACGTTTAAAAAGACAATTGTACTACAGACCAGAAGCCCGAAAAGCCCACGACCTTTCGCTGGTAGCTGCCAGATCAACACAAATACAGACATTCGAGTGTTTGCTCTCCCGAAAATATTAAAAAACAAATAGGTTATAGCTATATCTTTGGTCAAGTTAAAAGATCCATATTCTACAAGTTTTTTTTATTTAAAGTTGATTTTCTATTATTTTAATAGCGTGTTTTCATTTCTCCACAAAAAATCCATCTACTCTTTATATTTTTCATTTAGATTTCCAATGTTACTTTATTTGACATTTCTTTGTATATATACATTGTGAAAATAAATATAATATTATTATTAAGTAAGCCAGGGCGTCAAGCTAGACGTAATCGATAATAAACTGTTTTGTTTTGTTACAATAATACCAATCCTTTGTTCCTCTATGTGATTGTTAGATTAACAGTTTCGTGTCTGGGGCTGCCTGCATCAGTACCGTGTCTCTATCTAATCTCCGAAACTCCGAATCTCTTTTATTAAGTCGTTTCATTAGAATAAGATATCAAACTACGAATTTGGACACAGCTAGATAAATACTTCACAGTTAATAACATACTGATTCAGTTATATAGTCTTGTCCCCACCAGTCTGATGGCGGTTACCTCCAGGCGGGTCAATCAACTCACAGACCAATCTAATCGTTTTTGTATAGCCATAGCAAAAGGCAATTGTAACGGAGAACACATTAAGATTTTGTCATCGATGATAGAGAAATGACGCGGTCGTTACGTCCGTTAATTAACCTTATTTACATGACGCCGTATGGAGGCAACTACATTTAAACACAGTGTACTATTCTATAAATGGTTCTCTTTCAAGCAAAGGCACAATTTTCATAAGCAAAAGTGTTCCAACAAACTGCACAATTTCAATAAATAACACGCTCTCCCTGAATGACACAATAACAATTAGTGGCACTACTTCAATAAATTATGCTATTTCAATTCATGACACCATTTCAATTAAATTCATTATTCCAACCATCAACACGACACTATAACGTGCACTGTGCAAATTAATAATTAAAGCACAGATAATGTAATTATAAATCTACAATTATTTCGGAATGAAAATCTCAAATGTATTACTTAAAAATAATATACACATTGACTGAAACGGTTAGGAAAAACTCCCGTGTAAAGTGTGCATGGCTTTAGTCAGAGCATTGTCAGGCAGTGTGACACAGAAAATCTCTATGGGGGTTACAACTAACCGTATCATAATAAGCAAACAATATGGTCTGAGGTAATCACATCGTGATGATGTCATTACCGACTCACCACGCCAATTACTCCGCCAGGGCAGCCAATAAACTTATACCCCAATAAAATCCAAATCAAACAGGTTAATAATTGATGTTTAAATAATCCGTGAATAACACAGTCTTCTTAAATGTCGTATTGCTTACATCCATGCTTTTTGCAGATAATTTATGGATATCACAGAGAAATATATTGCAGAGAAATATCAGGTTAAAAAATAATATACCCTTTGACTTTTTGAAACCCTTCAGCAATTGTAATTAGAGAGAGCCCGTCCGGATCACGAACAGTATTGGTCTGTTTCACGAAAGCCTTTCCTTAATTCGCTAAAAACTGCCCATTTTACATGTTGATCAATATTAGGAATTTATTACCGTTTATGAGGTGTACAATTTGTTTATTTAAAGAGCCTATAGCTGAAAATGATGTCGTTAATTTGTATTGATTCCAAGGAACATTAGCTTTGGGTGCGAATCGCCTTCTTCCATATTTATATGTCTTTGGTTGGGGTTATTTTTCATGGACAGAAATCTACTCGGTATCGATTGGTGTGTGATGAAACTAATAAAGATGATAAACCAATTAAAAAAAATAACCCTTTATGGACCGATTTAATACCTTGAATGTGACCCGACATTAAATATTGACATCCGATATTTGAGGTCTGTTAAAATCTGACAGCTGTAATACTGTGACAATATTTCCTCTACTGCAGAAAACTAACAGGCAAATACAAAGTAATTAACTGTTATTAAACGTGAACTTTATTAGTTTGCCTTTGACAGCAGGATTTCTGGCTTCTGGTTTGACGGGCCACCTGTTCCTTTAATATCAAATACGTGTTCATTCACTTTATGATACATTTAATATGTAATCGCACAAGGAAGTATTGTAGGCCTATATTCTGTTGAAACGTATACGGCGCGATTAACGTAAATCGATAAACTTTTACTAGATTTTGTCTTGTAAAAGGATATTTTCTCAACACTATTCTCAAATGAGGCCAAAATGAAAATTTATCAATGATGTACATTTTACAAAATTTCCAAAATAACCAATCACGCTTGGAAAATAAATCACTTCCCCGGATTGGTTGCTTAAAGATGAACCATTGTTAATTTCTGATGTTTGATTTGAGTTTTACGCCGTACTTGAGGTTATTTCACTCAGTTGACGGTTTGTCAGCCCTAAACGCCGCTGGCAACCTGGTATACAACGTTGTAACAAAACTATGATATTACGGGACGTCGTACTACAATGGTTTTGAGTTAATACACCTTTGAACTTACACATGTGCAAATCGCCGTAATGCTCAAATCACATTATGGGCCATCAAGCCATTTATACCAAATGGGGCCCAGATGGCACTTTTACCGAGAAGATCCGTTAACCAATAACTCTCATTGGATTCCCCAAAGGGAATGGCAATAATGTTAAATCAGCTAGGTCCCTATTCCAACAAACGAACAAGTTACAGTGTCAATATTCCAGTGGTATTCCCAAACCTAATTACCAAAGGGCACACATCTGCCAACGTTTCAAATAAGTTAAGCAACCAATTGATACATATGTGACAGCATTCTCAAGGCAGGTATCAATTCCCATTGCTAAGGAAATGTTTTTGTTCATGCCCTATACAGGGGTCTGTTGTAGAAGTCCATCAATTCAGAATATTTATCAAATAATTGGAATGTTTACTTTATAAGAAAAATGTCATTTTGATGTAATGGTATGCTGTCTTTAGAAGAAAAGAAAATCCAAGACAATTATACACGGAATAATACATTATGAAACTATTTGTGAAAGCAAAACGAATAACTAACACGAACTCTAACAAATTGATAAATGACACGCTTTAGCTCAACAAATACGGATTTAATTTACATCTAAGATTACGTTTATTGTAAATTACATAAGAACCATCTAATTGTTACAAATTGAGAAATGCAACGCTTTCGCTAAACAAATACGGATTTAATTTACATCTAAGATTACGTTTATTGTAAATTACATAAGAACCATCTAATTGTTACAAATTGAGAAATGCAACGCTTTAGCTCAACAAATACGGATTTAATTTACATCTAAGATTACGTTTATTGTAAATTACAAAAGAACCATCTAATCGTTACAAATTGAGAAATGCAACGCTTTAGCTAAACAAATACGGATTTAATTTACATCCAAGATTACGTTTATTGTAAATTACATAAGAACCATCCAATTGTTACAAATTGAGAAATGCAACGCTTTAGCTCAACAAATACGGATTCAATTTACATCTAAGATTACGTTTATTGTAAATTACATAAGAACCATCTAATCGTTACAAATTGAGAAATGCAACGCTTTAGCTAAACAAATACGGATTTAATTTACATTTAAGATTACGTTTATTGTAAATTACATAAGAACCATCTAATTGATACAAATTGAGAAATGCAACGCTTTAGCTAAACAAATACGGATTTAATTTACATCTAAGATTACGTTTATTGTAAATTACAAAAGAAGCATCTAATTGTTACGAAGAAAATTGGATTTTAAATAGCTCATCCTACACTATTGTTGGTCAAATTATTCCCTTGTTCAAATACTTCCAGTGGCTGTTTTTCTTCATTAGTGTCGTTGTGATGTTTATCCAG
>JAVFBZ010147306.1:21442-35774 GCA_032466195.1 Katharina tunicata | reverse complement strand
TCTATAACCTGTGAATAATACAGGAAAGGAATGTCTAAATAAATTCAAAATTAAGAACCATTCTTAAAAGTCAAAAGAAAGGGGGTTACTTCTGAAAGATAAGACCGGTGAACGTAAACTCATCGAGGCGTTTTCATTTGTGTTTTTCGAAAAACAAAATTGAGAAATAAATTTTGTTTTGCCCAAAATTGGCTATATATGCGATAGTGGGTTAACAACTATCAGATACAGATTTCTAGGTGGTGAGTTATAAGATGACAAAATGACTTTAAATTCCGATCTCTATATGATCATCTTGATGTTTATGTACAACAGTTTTTCACATCGCGTTGATGTTGAACTAAGATGGGATTGTTATGAAATTCCGGTGTAGTTTCGATGAGTCGGTCTCCGGGACTGCCTGGAGCGGTGCATGAAACACGGGGAAAACTCGGGCTGACGGGAGACTCGCCTAAACATTCGGCGGGGAAAGTGTCTGGATATCCACCCACACTGTACGCCTTAAAAACCCACGCCAGTCATCCACAAAATCAAAAGCGCACCAGAACTGTGCCATATCAATTTATCCGGCTACAGAATAATTATTTTAAAACTAAATAAGAGACTTTGTGGACAAAACCCAAATTAATTAATCGTTAAAATTGGGGGGGAAAAAATCTGGTTAAAAAAAGGGGAAAATGTTTTATTTACATGGTTCGAAGGTGCTTAAAAAATTTCCCAATTCAATACTTTTTCCATCAATGGTTAATTATTAACCATGCAATAATAATGACAAAGATTCACAAGGATTCAGAGGAACGCGACAAAAAATTAACATTCATACTTGCCGTTTTGTCCCGAATAATTATTCTAGAATAATTTTTACTTGTTTTGCACCCTTTATTTTAGAAAACGCTTTTAGGGTCGCTTTTTAATGTAATCTTACAAGCCTACCTTGGGTTATTTTAGAAAAATATATTCATATCGATTTCTTTCCTTTCGTTATTTTTTGGCGTTGGTAACTTAAGGGTACTTCTTAACATTGAGGCGAAATTATGATACCGGTACTATTTAAAATATGACATCAACGACGTTTGTTAATTATCGACTTAATATAAAATTAGAAACTGGGATATACAGCCTACATATTTAAATATAGTTCGCATTCGGAATTAACAGCTACTTTTATAGATTTACGGATTTCAGCTTTTTTCGTGCAAGTTGAACAGCTTATTTTATACCTTGCAATTTCCCAATAGGTGTTTTAATAGGTTAAAATTACAACAAACATGCTGACAAAACGTATGTTTAGATTGTTTTATTTTCATCCGTAACAATACAAAATTATTCGCGTTTTTTTCAAACTACTTTCCGTTATATCTTTAACTCGGTGTTCTAGATATATAGGTTCAGTTTATCTCTATATATAGACTTGTGACAGACGGATGTACATTTCAGACAGATCCACTTAAAAGCCAAAAACACAATATACACATTTTTCTACTAAGTAAAGGGCCAATTAACATATATATTTCAGAGCAATTTCTAGTTTCTACTGAACCCGGCTTCGTTTATTTATTTTATGTACGGAAAACTTTGCCATATCAGAAGATGAGACCCCCAGGCAAGTTTAAATCGGACTAGCTTTTAACATTAATGACGTAAAGTTCTAAAAATCCGAAGGAAGACTTTCCTGAGAATACGCATGTAAACAACTATTATTCACCGTTGATAAGGCCTATATATCTGTATATAATAATAGGTACATAGATATACCTTTCACAGAAATTTAATGCATCTGTACGTATAGATATTAAATCATTATATGATCATATCTGATATTACAAATCAGTTTTTTTTTTTCTGTAAGTAAATTAAAGTTCAACGTGTCAATTAAATTGGAAAGGTTAACATTGTACAAGATGTAAAGCGTTTATTGCTTCATTTTTCACATTGTAATATTTGTATCATACAATCCAAATATTTTTCTGAATTTCAAAGATATAATATAAACGCACACGAGATTTAACTAATTAAAAAAAATAATAAATTTTACACCATTTATTTGATTGGTGTACTCAATAGTATTTAACTTATATGCCGACTTTGCGTTGCCGGTGAACGGGAAGAAACCTCGTTAACGTCGCCCCGCTATCTCCGCAACCACCGGCAAACTTCCCTTATCTTACCTAAGGTTTACATTCAGGGGCATTACAACCTATTTCATGTACAAGGAAGGAGACTCGCCGGTCCAACCCTGAAGCAACATAGCGATGACGCGTTCCTTTATATAATTGATAAGGAACCTTTGGAAGACACAAGACATCAAATATAAAAACTTAATTTGAACAAACTTCTAACAGTTTTTTCTTTCAAAAATTCAATATTTTGTCACTATTACAGATTTAACATAATGGAAATTACTGTTTTCTAAAACAGTTAATATTAAAAAAAAGTGAAATAACAGTGCGGTTGAAATTCTGTCCTGGAAAATGTTCGCATTACTGTCTCAAACACACTGTTTCCAAGCGATATCGATGCAGAGTTTTGTATCGTTATTATTCTATAATCCATATATAACGATACCGAAAAGTGCTGAATTTTTGTTTTAATTTTAAGCTTTGTCATTTACTGGTTTTAACTTGACCCAATTAAGTGATTTGCAATTTTGTTTGGCAAATGGAACTCTCTGAGATATTTTATGTATTAAAAAAAACTTCATCGCACATTAGTAACATTTAAAATGTTATTTTCTTTGTCAACGAGAGTAGCAAGATGGCGGCCAAATTCGAAAATCTCCCGCAGTTGCTCGAATTTCGTTTTGAAATTACTGCCGCAGAGCGAGTTTTTGACACTAACGGTTACTTCAAATATAATATTTTGATAAAAACTACACAAAGAATTGGAGAAAATGGATAATACGTAATGAATAAGACGGTAAGTTCCAAATATATGCTCTACATCGCCCCGTACGATACGGGAATTAAAATGTTTTAGCGTGACACATGCAGATACAACGTAATCTGTCAATTACATACGAGTGTTTCCAATATTAAACAGCAAAACTAAATAGAGTCCATAGCGGTGGCACCAATGAAGGTTAAGGGACTCATATGGTGGTGGCGCCACTTGACTTGGTTGATGTAACCAGAACATTGCAGGGTAAAAAAGATCACCGACATGTTACTGGCAATTCTCCTAATTGCGGTCGGTTAATTCGGTCTATAATTTCAAAGTATCTCAAAGGAAGACTGACTATCAGTGCTGAATGAGTTTCCCGGAGTTATTAACTCATATATTGAAGCAGTTTCAATTCTGGACAGAAATGGTAGGAAGAAAATGATAGTTATATAGTATGAGGATCCCAGCAGTCTTTTTGTGCGTATTTATATTTATACTCTATTGTAGTGATAAAGTGAGTGTACCCATGCTGGGTAACGGGCGGTATTCTATGAATCACTCATCATACATATCCATGCACGCTCCTGGTAGAGAGGTAAACTAGTGCTATTGCAGAGGGAGAAAGCGTAGAATTTCAGAAAGATAAAAAAGCAGAACGGTTGTGTAAAACGAACACTTATTATGAACAGTAGAACTGCACGTAAAAACTGTCCAGAGGTTCGCGAGTGCCAAACGTTTAGGGGATGATTCCTGCCAGAATCGCCCTGCCTGTTATCGTTGCCTCGCCGGGCAGAGATGTCTTTTGCGGAACAGCCCGCTGAGCTCGTAGCGGGTACCACTTATCCCAGTCCGCACATCAAAGCGACCCCTCTTAATATATCATCGTGTTTATAATTTGTCCTAGTTATCAGCGACTAGACTGGGAAAACATGTTTCCCATATTATAGCCCTACTGAGCTGGCTTCACTGCACATTTTAAACACAAGTTAAAAAGGGAAGGCACTATTTTGATGCAGGTCTACAGCCATTAAACTCAGCGTTGAAAGCGATTTGAAACGATTATCAAGTAAGCTTATCTTCTAGAGATAGCTGCATCAAAAGTTTCCACAGTGTGAACGTAACGTATGCACATTGAAGAGCATGGTAGGTCCATGTCCTAAATTAAGACACATACATATATCTAAATATATCAAACGTTTTTATATATAACAGAAGTGACAATCGTGTACAGTAGAAAGTTTTTTCCAAAAGAGAAACCATAAATCCAGGCACCACTCGCAAGTAAAAATCAACAGTGCGTTATTTTTTGCTTGGCGCTTTACACCGAACTTATCAAACAAACGCGAGCAGAAGAAAATGGTAGCTGGATTTGTGATGAAAAAGGCTAGAGTTATGTTCTCGACAACATGTTCAAGTATGCAAGAGCGTTTTGAAGCTTAAAATTAAAACAAAGAAATTCTCATTTGAAACTCGTAACACAAGGAATAAAATTATACATAACACTATATTTGCACATTTGCAGGACAGCCAATTAAACCGCATTATAGCTATCAGATAACAGAAATCACAAAGGAAAATGTAAATCTTTTTATTAGACTAAGTAGTTTGTCATGTCCGAGCATCCGTGTAGTTGACAGCTCGCTATCTTAATATCTTTATAATTGCAATTTAAACTTGACACTTAGACATAGTAATTGAAATTAAGAAAGTGATTTAAGTAAGGTATGCCATTTGTGACACTATGGACGACGGCCAAATACATGGGAGAGAATTTAACAGACGGTCAGAATGTGTAAAGTTAGTGTTAATTTTATAATCGGATCAAGTAAAATATTAAACATAGTGGGTGTGGGTACAAACGTTTATCAATTAAGATTAATTTAAAAGACACTTTGATGTGTGTTAAAATATAAGAAATTCTGTATTACTGCAATGAATACATGTTCTAAAATAAATGAGCAGGATTCACACGAACAAATGACTGGTGTGAAGTAGAAACTATAATACCACTTAGGTACATTCAATTAGATGGAAACACCCAAAATCACATGGATGTGAACATTTTTGAAAAAAGTCAAAAGCGAAAAAGAGAAAGAAATCTAACTAGAAAAACGAATGCCGAGGCGAAATTCTTGTTTACTGCAACGATTAACACGACTCTTATTGACCATTGGCCACTAATAAATCAATCAGAAAATATCTATAAAATATGTATTGTTTGTCAAACTATGATCTTGAAATAAACGAAAACCAGTTATAGGATTACAAAAAAGGCTAGTTATACTGGTTTTAATTAATTCATTAGACAGCACCTGGAGATCCTAAGGTTGTGTTCTGTTTTATTATTTAAAATAACAAAAATTATAAAGAGTATTTCAAGATTGGTTTGTTGAAATAAAATAAGTTGAAATAAAATAAGCTATAAAATATAATTCTTAAGTGAACGGGATATTCCGGAGTCGAAGCACTAGGGTAGAGCGTGTCTTGCTCCTGTCTACAGGACGTAATATATTACGGTAATATGGTCAGTGCCTATACAAATGACAACCCGGACAACGATAGGCCAGACTGTAGTTTGTCAGCGAGATATGGGCCTGAATACTCACGGACGAGCTGCTACAT
Organism: Katharina tunicata; assembly: GCA_032466195.1. Classification (NCBI taxonomy): domain Eukaryota; kingdom Metazoa; phylum Mollusca; class Polyplacophora; order Chitonida; family Mopaliidae; genus Katharina; species Katharina tunicata. Next base: position 30,272 of record JAVFBZ010147306.1, on the reverse strand, counting down.
AACGTATAGAATAGCTAGGTCCCTAAGTGGGTAAAGAAAACCCCCCTAAGACTGTCCTTTCGTAGTCGAAACAAAATACAGATGTGGAGAGTATATAGATATATACGTATGTGGTTAATCAAGCCATATTTAACACGTACTTTAGACATGAAAACGTAAACAAACATAACCACGTGATCCAACAATATGCCATCAAAAGAGATGAGAAATGTGAAATACCTATTGTCAAGTCAACTCCAGCGGTCCTCGCCATTCTACACCACACGGGCCCCAGATATCGCCAGTTTGTCCACACGTTTATTCCTTCTCTATAACTTTAGCGGTATGTTTGCCTTCTTAACTCGACTATCCGTTCTTCTGAGCAAAAGTCAGCTAACCCAGGAACAGGACGCTTTATAGGGGGCCTGTGAGTGGGGCGGTCTGTTGAGACGGTGTGTTCCTTACCAGCACGCTGTGTGGCACAAAGGGCTGGCTGAGTTGTAATCACTAGCTCAGGAGAGAGTCGACGAAGCTTCATGCCTTTCTCGGACATGCTAGCTGCCTAACTCACTAACACCACAAACAACGAAGGGATCCCAACAGAAGCTAAAAGTACCTTTTCAACACTGGTATTAAAAATTGGAGAATGAGTTAAATATTTTTCTTAAAATTGGGTTATGATCTTGTAATGAAAGTAACTACCTATCGTTTCAAACTGAAAGGTGACTTGCAGAACGGCGACACCTAGTGTGCCCAGCTTGCAGTTAGCCTCGACATTCTAAGATAGCGAAAGGTTACCGGTTTTTTCAAACACAGAAATATTACCTGCTTGAGGTTTCTCCGTGTTTACGTGATGACCAATGATCTTATTTCCGAGTGCATTATTTTTTTATCGTCCCTTCATAAAACTAACACGATTAAATTATTGAAGTAAAACGATCTGTTGGCTAAATTATTAAATACCATAAACTAAATCAACTAGAAGCATTTATACGCCTATGCACATCACAAATAAACGCCCGTGGTCAGACTAGTTGCCCTATCGCATGTAATGATACGTATCACCATCATATAAGTTCAATAGACGACACAAAATAGCGAACAAGTCAACAAAAATAAAATAAGAATAAACAGGTATGGATATGCAATACATAAATAACGATAAAATAAATGGCTGCAAGGATATCGATGAGAACTAGGCCATTTTCTAGCTGCTCGATCGGCCTTGGTACGTTATCTTTCATCTAGTTATCAATAATTATAATGTCACTGATAACAGTCGTATAACAATGGCTTGGCAGATGATATACCGATTTCACTGATTGATTTTAAAGATAAAACCCTTTTTGTGTTGATATCTCCGGTGATTTGTGTGGGATTTAGCAAACCAACGAATACGGTATATAAGCAGCAGGTGCATCTATACTATTAGCGAGTCGGTCATAGTCTCAAATCCCGTAAATGGTCTCTGTGTTCCGAAATGTCCACTGCTAGCCAGGCATACTATACATGGGCAATGATGGGGGATTGTTGTAGGGCGATTGGCTGACTGATTTTTTGTTTGTTTGGCGACATCGGGAAAGATCTTCAAACATAAACGATTAAATAAAAGGGATTTTTAGTTTCGCCGAACCGCCGCCTCATGTATTAACAGCAAACGCCTGGCAATATCTTTCATATCTTTTAACGAGGCCATTTAAAATGGTTGTGTGCACACACAAACAGCTTTGTAAATATAGTGTTAATCTATGAACTGTTTTGTGTCACACTTAAATGTTTCATTTTTCATAAAGAGCTAGACTTACAATGTCTGCTAGAACTGAACATATAAAAGAAATACGGTTAGGGGTGGGGATGTTATTTAGAAGAGACCGACCCTCTCGGGCTGATATTGTCCTTAATTATTCTCAGAACTCCATAACTCAAAGGTGGCATAAAATAAGTAGTTGGTTCGTAATCCACACATACCTCAGAAAGCATATTGTTTCTGTACTTAACAAAATAATTTTTTGGCAAAACCGCAATAAAACAACCTGCTTCTGTATACTTTTGATACGAAACAAGTATCATTTATTAGGAAAATGTATGAAGATTTCCGGAATTAACTTTTGCACACTTTATCGGAAAAATCAATATTTGAATCGATATGTTCGACTTGTCCTATCAAAGGATTTCAATCCACTTAACGAGAAGACTAACAGTGTATCGGAACTTTGAAAGTTTCTGGTCACTAAGATAACTTGAACAGCTGATTTAGCAAAGTATACCTCGATTAATTTCATAAAGAAAAACATATTTATTGGAGCTTGTAAGGTCTGAATATGTTTCTCCCCGGAGGTATCAAGCCCCGTCCGGGAACCGAGCACACATAACCTCCCACATCATCGGGGGGTTAATCGGTTGGGAATGAGAATGCTATTATAGGCTGAGTGAATGAGTTATCAGCAGGATATAAACTACTTGGTTATGGAGACAAGGTACGCAGCGGGTACTAATGGTCTCTTCTAGTGGTCAAGTGATTTCAATAAACATGAAGACAAATGACACAGAGATGTCAAGAGCCAACAAAGATATCCCTGGACACGGGAGGTGAACCAAAGCCGCTGTTTACTCGACACAATGATAGGAGGAGGGAGGGGGTAGGGAGAGTGTATTAACAGGGTGGCCACTGATGGTTATCTATCTATGTGAGGGTTGACAGTAGATCCGAGCACCCGAGGCGATGACAGAACAACCCCACAGGCCTTTCTCTGCCAAGTGTACCCACAAGAACAACGATTGCACTATAGTATTGTAATGGGAAAATGAACAGCAATCGACCTGTAGGTAGGCTTCCCGTGTGGATCGCCTTATCAGAGCGCGAAATCTCCTCTCCTAAAGCCAAACAGGGTTATATGTACAGGAATACCAACAAGGAGTAATTTGGCCCAGAGTAAAGCTCCTCTTTTAACAATATGTGACAAAGAAGCGACTCAAATAAAGCACAGAAGGAAACGTCTTTTCTTACCAAGATTTTATCTACAAGGTGTGGAGGGCCATTAAGTGACGCGGTAACGAGTTACAGGGGTATGATAAATGATGAACCCCGGGGGGACGGGCAAACACCCACTTGAAGGTCATTTTGGTGATCCGGTTCAACCTTGTTTGATATTACATGTGATTACTGGTATTGAGACTGTCCCGATTACATTGATTTAGTTGCCACTGATATGCTTTACGATCCTTGATAAAATAATGCTTTATCACCCACTAGTTAACAACCAATGTACCGACACTATCTGATCTAATTGAACATTTATACAGCATTCAAGTCATTTCACAACCCCACAAATAGATCATGCTCTTTCAAGGAGAAAAAACATGCATACGTGTGTTTTTGTAGTGTTATCTGACTGGTTCGCAGGTTAACCTATCAATAGGTTCTGTCAAAAAATATACACCAATGATGTAATTTTACTCTAGGGCAATGAAAAATATCCCAGTACAACATGTACATGCCAAAAGTTTTGGGCCAACCAATCGTTTGATTATTTAAATAATAATCTAAATTATTTTTTCTTCAACTAACACGATAGAGCTTGTGGTTAAATGTTAAACTTATATTTGTTTAGACGTACTACACTTTTACACAAAACTCTTTAAATTAAAATTCTTTTACCACGCATAATGCATAAGACGTTAATTTTCCGGGCTGCTACTTAAATGTGTTGTCACCGACAACCCGGTATTCCCATAGGCTGTACTGGCAACGAATATGACAATACTGTTCTTAATATGAATATGATGTGTAAAATTATCTGTTCTTAAATTGAATATGGTGTATATTGTCTTAAAATGTATGTGAGGTATACTGTCTTAACACGAATAAGATATACTGTCTTAGGATGAATAAGGTATACTGTTCTTGAAATAAATATGGGGTATACTGTTCTTGAAATTAATATGATAGAGATATACTGTCTAAAATTAATTTCGACGTATGCTCTTCTTGAAATGAATGCAAGGTTTACTCTTTTTAATATGAACATTATCTACACTGTTCTTGAAATAACTGTCATGTTTACCGTTCCAAAAATGAACTTGATAGGATATAGTTATTAAAATGAATATGGTAAACATTTACTCGAACTCGTGAATTTGACACTATAACAAAAAAAAAACACGAAATATATTGTTTCAGAAAATGAAACTGATCTACGATGGCCTTGTTATTGAAATGTATATGATGTATGCTGTTCTTTATAATGAAAATGAATATGATGTATACTGTATTTTAAGATGAAAATGAATATGATGTATACTGTTCTTTATGAAAATGAATATGATGTGTACTGTTCATTATGATGAAAATGAATATGATGTATACTGTATTTTAAGATGAAAATGAATATGATGTATACTGTATTTTAAGATGAAAATGAATATGATGTATACTGGTCTTTATGAAAATGAATATGATGTGTACTGTTCATTATGATGAAAATGAATATGAATATGGTGTATTCTGGTCTTTATGATGGAAATGAACGAGGCTTCTGGAATTGAAAATGAAAACATGATTTCAAAATACTTTTCTAAAAATGAATATAATACATGGGCCGAAGTTAATATGACATATTAGCATCAGCAAAAACTACGATCATTATACCTGACAACCTTTTTTAGTGCATGAGCGGAAAGGTCGTGTTATAATAAGACAATTGTCACCACTAAAACCCCCTAAAAGACCCCTGTGGAGACATGCAATTTGTTTGGTTCTAGACGTTTATGACTTAGATATGGATGATGCTTATATATGTCAGATGGAGACAGAGGCCGACACAGCCCTGTGATATGTGACAATATTTGCCCGTGTTTCTACAACATAATGCGTGGATAATAAATTGTCTGTGCGACAGTATAGCATGACTAAAGATGAATTGCCAGTGTTAATTTGCAATTGATCCTTAACCCCCATTAGTGATATTGAACATAGACTGTGTACACAAATATTGCTCGATAACTCCGATCACCTGGATTCTCCGCCTTCCGTGTAGTCGACTCGATTTCCTTTGAAGTTTGCCGCATATTATAGGTTACCTGACAAACTAGTTCACTTTCCCGTTGTTCAAACAAACCTTCAAAGTGTAACATGGTCGAATGGACAGCGGCTTTTTTCCAAACACACACAGGCTATATAATATGGGAAAAATAAACGTGCTATGAAAAACTTACTGGCTACAATCCGCACATACGCTTTTAAACTAAACGAGAACGTCGAAATATCAGCGCAAAATGATATATTCACATGAAATGAACCAATTCAGGCTTAGGAATTAAGTATCTCGATACTTGCCCGGGATGATATTTGTAAGAACCCAAAAGTGAATTATCTAAATTAGTCCATGAATGTTAACCTTTGAGAGCCTGTGCCGGGTTTAGACCTTGGGGGAACGGACATTAGATTCGGGGGCCCAATAACATAGGAACTAAATTACATGGTAAATAAATGCTTTACTCCTTATAAATCCGGTCATGTTACCAGCGAGGTGTTTGCTGTATTTCTTCAAAGACACCAACTATGAACAAACAGGTTTGTAATAATACAAACGAATGAGTCTTCGAAGCTCTCGAATTTGTGACTTTATACACTAGAAGTCATCAAAGTGAGCAAACAAGTTAACGTAATACGGCTTTAACACCTTTAAAGATCGTCATCTGAGATGATAATAGTTTACAGCTTACAAACAGAAACACAGCATTAAACTGTGTTAGGTATGTAACGGAAATGACCTCTTCAATTGCACAATACTAATTCTATTCGACCTCCTCTGTTGATGAGTCTTAGTAGGATATAATTAAACCGAAAGGAGTATAAAGGATCACCCACTTATACTACTGTCTACGATGGCAGACAAGTGTCCTCTACTACACCCACAATAAACATATATCTACACAATTAAGGGGAGTAAGGGATTGGCCGGCCCGGGTGAATGGACAGTCCACCAGTCTCCAATAGTAGACGTTAATCTACCACGATACCGTATCAATTCCGTCTCTTGTTAGACAGCGTCATTTTTGTGGTAAATTTACTAGATCAATGGCTCGCTAACAAGGCACACTATACTATGTACATACTTTAAACTAATTAAGAGAGCTGTTTTAAATGGATGTCACGCAAGACAGGGAAACGCGATTGTACTAAATAACACATGTTTCGGTAGAGCTGATAACACTCATCAGTTAGATATATGGGTACGAAGTAAAAAAATATAATACTTGAGCAACATGATTAAGAATGTGGCTTCAGTTGAGGACAAAAATGACACATCAGCCAAACCCATGAGGCTTACAACAACTTTCCACTGATTTATTCATTCAGCACATGTAATAGATAAGATATGGTTAATCATCAGTTCCTTAAATATTCATTTGGTATATCTAACAAGAGAAAGTCGAGGACACTTATATAACAAAGAGTGCCTTCTGAAACCCGAGTGTTAAGAGTGTTATTGCTCTTATCAATAACTACTTGCTGTAGTTGTCGTTTCTTGAAAGAGCGATTGTGCAAGTTGGTTTAGAATATAAGAAATAAAACATGTCTTATTTGTACCATGCAACGGTCCAAATATGAGCAATTTTTGAAAACTTTTGACTTCGCAAGAAACTTTTGCGACTTTTCAAAACTAATGTCTAAAATATCGCATTAGAAGCCTCTCAGAACTCGCAGGCATCATTTTTGGCATATAAAGTAATCACAATTTATCTTATTTGTTATTATACAAAGCCCACATGATCGCCCAAGTGTGATTTATAGGACTATAATATAACACATAGAGAGAACTGTATGAACCCATCTCTTCACACTCTTGTATATTAAAGACCCCACTCTTTGGAGATATTATAACTTGTCAAGTCGAAAAGGCTTTACGACGGCTAAACAATTAGTTTTTAACCCTTGAACAATTAGAGCGGGTCATCAGATAAGCTATGATGAAATTTAGGGCTCGTAAAGGGGGTCTGGTACTTTCTTTCTAAATATAGATTACAATAGAGGTACCACTATTGCGAGCAGACGTCTAGTATTCAAATGTTCACTGATTTCAAGCGACGATCCATAACGCATAAAAATCTTATTTTGAAGATTAACATGATCTGAACTGAACTGTTGTTTACTAAGAAATCCAGAAGTTTATACCCCAAAAGCGTTTAAACTGTAAAGCTTAGGCATGTGTATAGTAGTAGCAACAACAGTAACATTGCCTTTATGTTCATCATACACATGTCCAATTATTTCAATTTAATCAGTATTTGCATAATCAGCGTCAAAACAATTCAAAACACCATGTGTGCACGCCGACAGACAAAAAGTATACTATAAAATGTTACATTTTTAAGAATATCATTTTGCATTGCATGGTAAAACGTAATAGCTCCCGGTTTGCTAAGACTCAAGGGTAAATATAAGACCTCCGTATTCCGCTTATTGCTTTTAAAATGTAAACTCGCTAAGAAAGTGTAAGAAACTATAGTTCTGCTGATGAATCGTGTATATAGTGTAAAATCGCTAGACAAATTTCCTTGTAGTCGAAGTTACAGGATCATATGATCATAAGGAATGACAAAGTACATAAATAAGGCTTTGTTCCGAATTACACTAATGATGTATTAGGAAAGGTAACCTGTACATTGGAGTATAAGTGAATCGCTATAGAGTAGTTAAATACGCAATGCGGAAATATCCCGCGATTTTACTGGGTTATATTTAACAGTGTTGACAATAGTGTATTTTCCAGGAGGTATGGATGTGTTACTCGGCGTCTGGTCCCACTAACATCTGCCCTTAACTTAAACTGACAGGGGGAGAGAAGAGTACCTTAACGCAGACCGCAAAACTTCGCTAAAATACCTTAAGGTTTCCCCCGTCAGTCAGTCCTCACGGCACATGGCTAGCGTCACTGATAAAGGGGATGCTATTAATATATGACAATCGTTAGCGATGTCACATGGCCGAGCGAAGAAATAGCGAGTTGGCAGGTCGAGGTTTGAACATGACGGATATTTCCTCGGCTATGGCCGGTCGATGTCTTCTATCACTGTACCTTACGAGCTATCTTGCGTTTCATTGTTACATGTGGCTAATTTCAAGCACAGCCTAACCGAATAAATGCCCCGCTTTATTACCGTCACAAAACAATTAGTGCTGGGTCAATTTGAGTAGATCTGGATGATAGCAATGAATTGAGATGATACTCTACTTCTGCGACTTATCACTGTCTACCGCTACAACAGACCAGGGCATTAAGTGGCACAATTTTATAATGTATGACAAACGAAACGACAAGGACTTTATGCATACCATTCAAGGCTTTACGATCTCAAGTGCTACCGGAGGTCATTCATTGACTTCGTAGAAAAAAGATTCATCCCAATTTTGGTCGCTTACATAATAAATACACATTTTTTAAATTTGAATAATAACCTGAGTTTGTCTTACATTGATCTGACAATGCCGTATAGACTGCCACTTAATACAAACACACACTCCAATAACTTTACCGTATTAAGTCAATAGAATGAAATAGCGTGTAGAAACTAGAGCAGGTATATTGGCGGAAAATAATATATGACCACATGAGACATATCAATAGTTCAAGTTAGGTAGGGGAATACCATGGCTGTATTACAGGCTAAAGTCAAATAGTTAGAGACAGGGTGCATTGTAGAAAATTCAGAAAACATGTATACTCCGGAGGGAAGGGATGAAGGTACTTTGACGCACAGTCAGTATGTACTTTTGGGCAATGGGTGATCATGGTATAAAATCTGAGGCTGGTGATGTCAAACGTAGACAATTTATGACATATGACAT
>JAVFBZ010147306.1:7156-21342 GCA_032466195.1 Katharina tunicata | reverse complement strand
TATGACATATGACATTAAACCAGAAGCCGAAGATATATGCTAAGAGAGAAGGTGGTTGTATATACATTGTCAAACTTATTAATACGATATGTGGTATAAGCCAATTTAGGAGACAAAAAAGAGCGTGGTGTATAAGAGAATGCGGTACCATACCATAGTATAAAACCAGGTCTTATTACGCAAGATGGGCATTGTCGTCTTGGTTACAGGTACTTCGAACATGGCGATTTCGATAATTGGTACCTTTCCATACCGTGCGACATACGTTGGGAAAACGATTAATATGTGTATACTTACAGAGGCAATAATGGAACCTCCACTGCTAGGGTGGCCAGATCACGGAATTCCTCGCGTCCACTACATGGGACGTTCAACTGTGTTCTCCACGTCCATTCAACAAAACACAACGAAGTATACAATCCCCCGTAATCTATCTTCCGTGTATATTATATTATTAATAAGGGGAAAACCTCTCTGATTCTATGTTAACAGTTGGCCGATGCGTGGCTGCAGTCGGCCTTGATACGCACTCTGACACAGGGTAAGTAAAATATAAATCCTCTTAACTATTCCTATCGACTGATAAGGTAACAGAGCTGCCAATCCATTCATTTCTCTCTACTTTAGAGATTGTTTATATGAGTACAGTATGAGAGGAAGCAAACAGATTTTCCCGGCCATTCCGAGTTGTCTATCACTCCATGGTACACTAAACACAGACGCTCGTTCCGGTGTATAGGACTCGACTATAGCTCAACAGCTCTAACAATACAGACAAACCACGATACATGGCTGAACAATCCGTGAAATGAGCGAGTAAAAATCCTGTAAGGGATGCACGCTGAGTTTCCAGTCTGATGGTGAGTTAACTGAGATGTACTCACTGTAAAGGCTACTGCCCTCAGCCCGCTCTCAGCGCTCATTGGCACAGACCAGGCCAAAAAACTGCCACCATCAAATCACTGAAGCCCACTTACGCGCAGGCGTATTGTGTTGGGGTGACTTCTCGGCAGGTATTCGAGGTTTGATAGATAGAGGTATCTAGGTAAACTCTGTCACTTTGCTGGGCTCACAGCCTTTAAAAGCGACTCGCTCTAACCACGTGTTCACATATATAGATATACCCACTGCTTTAAATATACACAACAGAGATTGCAATTATCACACAAATCACGTTACGGTAACACAAAAACAGATTGCCGATATACGCCAGATTTCTCCATGTGGCTCTCAAACAATTAACAATTTCACAGATATGTTTACTGTCCTGTTCTATGTCATTTGATTCATTATAGTATGTTTACGTAACCTAAGTGTTGTTGTTTACATTCAGTTCATCATATAAGCAAACTGCACCACGTTATTACACAGACTTGGAATCCAATAATGGGAGCAAACGTAAGCTTCGATAAACATTGCTTGAGATATGTCCAACTTTAAACATTAATACGTCATTTTAATGCAAACTCTTTCAACAGTTTATATGCGAAAAGTCGAGCGTATTTGCCTCTGGTTACATTATTAGCTGGACAAACGCTCCTAAATTTACAAATGATTTACTGCATTCACTATTTCTCTCCGGAATTTGTCCAACTCCTGTGAAAATGTACCGCAGACGAAAACACCACTGCATGTATGGCCCCTGTAATAAAAGTTTATGGCACGTGCTTTATTTACCTACTTTAGATTTTTAGACTTAAATTTGCAAAATCACTTTTCAAGATCAAAATAATGAAAACAATTTAGTTGTTTGACCGTGGTCAACTATAAGCCAGGATGAGCTTCTAAATGAAACTAATCGACTATATTGATTGTTAAACCATTAGGCTAATGTTTATTATGTTCTCAGCCACATCGAGGAGGAAAGATTATTAAGTCACCATTTCATCACGCGACATATGGAAGATCACGTGACACATATCAGCCCAGTCGCGACAACCTCATTACAACAATCTCTCAATTAATTAACAGATTTATTACAAAAATAATTTTAAAAATAAAAGTTCGGTTGTAGATTTCTTGTTATTGTTTTATATGGAAACTGAGTACTATGAATCGTTACTAAGTGCCATCCTAATGGTAACTGACCCTTCTAAAGACAGAATAGAAGTCATACAGCTTTATAATAATGATAAATCATTATTTTATATGCAGAGATATTTGTCTGATTATAATATGCTAATACATAGTATTATATTTTTAAATAGAATTCAAGATTTCCCTGATTATAATGTATTGTTAGGTGCGTTTACTTTCAACACTGTACTGGTATGCGGAATGACCTGCCTAGTTAATGGGTGGAAGTAAAGGGCTGATGGTAAATACCTGCGTGGGATGGATTAGTTGACAGACGAAATAAACCAGATTGATGCATTTGGCGGGAAATGCTGTCAAACGTAAATTGTTCATGGAAAAAATGTGTGAAATCTCACCGTCGACAAAAATGCTCGAGAAAGTATCCATGGTTACACGGGTGGATACACGATAAGTGTGAAAGATGCGCATGTCTACAATGCAATGACGTATTGATCTTTGACCTATTGTATCCCATGATGCCACACCTCGGTAGATTGCATGTACCCGTGAAACCCACCCATATCTAATTGTTTCCAGTTAGAAACTATATACGGTATATATACTTCGTGCCGAAATCTATATCTGCCTTGCTCACACCTGGTCAATGTCCCTACCTAGCCTAATGTTAATATGTCTCTTGTGTTCGTTGTGCTGTTAGCTCAAATCCTCGCATTCCATTTTAACCTGGAATGTAAAACGAGACTTTTCCTATCTAGCGATGACATACCTTTATCAACAGGAAGGTTCCAGGGTTAATTTGGGACCACCTTTATAATATAACTTCAGCACATTGAGAGCTTGGGCTAAAAACACCCAGACAGCTATTTTAAATATAGAAAAAAAATCTGGGAGTGAGGTATTTGGTATTATTGTTCTGGGTAAACAAATAAAAATACCTTTGCTGGGAGATTAGTAAAATCAACAGCACTTGTACAAAGCGTAAAAGTAACACCTTTAACACTGTATAGTAAAAATACTAGAATGTTCCTTAAATCGTCACCAAAAATCATGATCTCACTCAGGTGCAATTTCTAGGCTCACAGAACGTGAGCAATTTGAGTTTAAAGAAAAACTGTTTCATATGTTCTTGTTTATCTATGTACGGAACTTTCTCGTCCCGTTTCTGGTTGTTGCGCCGTATCTTGTTTTGTCTGATCATGACCCTATAAGGAGAGCGTGTGTAATAAACTATATAAGCAGTCATTATCACAGACTGACGTTTTCATTCGTCCAGCGGATGGGTTTTATGAAAAATGTATCGATGATTAATTTAAAACGTTAGAGTTTACTTTGTTTTTTTACTCGCTGTTTTTCGCTATAAATTAGTAAGTTTCAATTACATGAATATATAAACACTCAGAGAAAGCCACAACTGCAAACATTTCACATTCGACCGTCTTTGATAAAGGCCGATACTAGCTTATAAACAGTTCCTACGAAACTAATTCGTGACTTTCTTTACTTAATCGCTGAAAGATGTAAAACTATTCCTACCAACATTCTTTAACTTTGACTTAAACTCTTTCTACGAATACTGAAAAAAAAAAAAAGTTAGGCTCGAGCCACAGTGCGTTTGCGAGAGGGCTCCGGAAGCAATGACCACATTTCTTGATAGATATTCCTAAATACTCCTATAGTTATTTGTTCATCTGTATGTGTAAATTAATAATACTAAAGATACGTTTAAGGATTGAGAAAAATCGGAAAAAATAAATAGAAGAAGATAAATGCCATTTTGAGGTTTTGATGGCATATTAGGGATATATAATAATGATCGACTGTGACTCGATTGGATGTTTTGCAGCTAGGTAGGGTGTCGTAGATATTTGCTTGGAGTCAGCTATTCGCAATAAGGAGATTGAGGCAACCTTAAATAGTGTGTGAAACCCGAAATATGGAGAGAAAAAAAGCCCTCAAAGACACTAAAGCGAAGCAAGGAAAACCAATCGAACTTTGGTTCTAACCTGAGGCCAGATAGGTGAACTGGGACATTTTACCACAAAAGCCTTATCTAGATTATACACAAATACACAGATCACTAACACTGCCCCTATACGGGTTTATATAACCAGAGTGTGGTGTATATTGTTTTATCAGTGCTATACGATAAACCCCCACAATTACAGCGACATGTTACATGGTATATTTATTACGTGAAATTACATGACTAAAATTCACCCCTGCCCCCGCAAAGCTACCAATCTTATAAGCCCTCGCTTTTTTTCGTGACTTTTGATCTAATTTAGTATTTAATATTATATTTATGTCGTTGATATGACACCGGGGATTACGCACCTCACTATGAAAGCTAATATATATATTATTTTGTCTACTATTGTTGTTGAACCTGGAATTATTACATCTTTACTAGAAAATAATTAAAAATAAATGCGCTTACACCGGTTTACTTCTGCACTCGCCAACAATAAAACCATGCCAATTTAGTTTCAAATCAGATGTTTATTTTTCTTAACCTGTCCACAATTTATGACCCAAATAACATATTAAGGCAATAACTCAATTTTTCATTATATTCCCCGTCTCAATCCTATAACGAAAAAGAACAGTAAGCAAAAAGTCTCATTCCATAATTATATGCATATATATTTGTATATTGTCTGAATAAATAGTTGCTTGAATTAACAAATATTTGATACATTTTGTTTTTCTAGCTCTAATAAGAACTACTAATAATTAGTAAATATTTTTTTTAAACTAACACCGCTCGTGTATTTTCTATGTCAACAAGGCCTTTCGCGCATTTATGTGAGTTTTTTGTTTGCGTATTAGCTTTTTGTATTCCGCGACCACCTGTTTTGCCATTGGTATGTAACGGATATGGTTGGTTTAAACAAAATGTTTGAATGTGATGGCCGATCAATCAGTCCTTTCACGCACAGACGTCTCAAATCGTATACTGGATTGTGAACCGAAAACTGTCAGTTGGTCCTTCAAATGCAGATAGCATCTTTCCCCTGTTGGTAGACCCCCTTCACGCCACTTAGATAGAAATCATACCTTTTCACCCTTACTAAGTTAATAATTGCAGGATAATTTCGCTAATGTGGCGTTGCTATCTGTACAGTAATCAGACGAGCAATGAGACGGTATGCCAATATACAGGTCATTGTTGCAGTATCGTATCTACAGCCTTTTCACGGGCTGTATTTCACCATATTCTGACTTGGTGGGTATGCCCGCTTTATAATAGTCCGCATATCGAAGTTTACTGATTAAAAGATAATGTGCACAAAAGAGAAAAAGTGGTTTAAGCGATAAGGAAAACTACCCTTTCTCTGACTGTCAAACTCTAGATCAGTCGGATGTTATTTCACACTCTGAAGGATGTATTTACCACCTACACAAATGAAGAAAAATTGCTTTGTCATAGCATGCGTAATTAAATAGGTACACGCGGTAACAGCATTTACGTTTGTAATACAACTTTATTTCTAAAAACCACTGATCACTGAGCGACAATCTATTATCTACAAACAACCAAACCAATTCAAAACTACGCAAACCACAACAACAAAAACACATATACAAACAAACAGACGCACACACAAAATGTCAAAGCATTTTGCTAAACAAAGTTTAAATCTTTCAATAAATAATTCGCTGTAGGAGCCGGACCAACCGAGGACAATTTTTAGGAAAGCTTGGAAGAAGGTTCCCATAAACTGTAAATAGGAAATTAATACAAAAGACAGAATGTCCGAACTGATAAGAGGGCATCTCATAGAAAGTAGGAAGCATAGTTTCCGAGGAACTCTGTGCCATTTATAAGAAAGACGTTCCAAAAACAAATCGTGAAAAAAGATTAAACCAGAGAAACAATTCAAGTGCAGATTAGTAGACAAGAACACAACAAAAAGCACCAAGAAATAAAGGACATCGAATCAACGTGAGAACCGCCAGAACTTCTCACCGAGAAAACAAGAAACTATAATCAGTAAGCAACAATTCTTTTATTTCTCTGAAGCAATGGCACGAAAAGAATAATATTAATAATTCAGATATTAGTCTATATATAATAATTATACAATACACATTTATATTAATCCAGCGGAAGACAACTGGTATTTATTAAACTGTAAATAATGACCAAATTGACAGACAGACATCCCATAAGACTAATAATCAACGTGCTAGTTACCCGAAAAGTAAGACAACGGTCAACAATTACATGTATATATGCATAGCAGTAGGCAGGTAGACAAAATATTCGGTTAAATATTTAGATTTTTTCATAAACTGTCTAGCCTCACAATAACTTCGTTTCATAGTCATCAATACAGTACTAACACATCTTTTTACATCTTGTCGTGAAATTGGGGGCGGTTGTTGTTGTACATAGCTTTTATTTTCTAAGCGACACACCCAAATAATGGATAGAGCAAGAACGTGATTAGTTGTAACAGCCGGTATTCTAGGCAGGAGATATATTCGTTAGTTTGTGGGGGATATATGTAACGACTCAAGGCGTTTCATCCAGGGCTGATTGGGAAAGACCACCTTAGAAATTGCAAGTATTTGGGAATTCCCTCTGTCCCTTAATAGAGAATCATGAGTCTCCACCGACGCAATTATTTCATGACTACCTACTGAAAAGCACCGTAAGCTTACAGACCCGTTTTGAACAAATAGTTTTCTATTAAAGAGTATATTCCATAACCTTAAGGAGACACGTTACTTGGTAATGATGTAATATTAACATGAGAAAATAGAAAATCGTAACATCGTATAGTTCTTATTAATAAAACTTTATACGTTAATGTTATCAAGAAAAGCCTTTAATATATAGGAATCTTGCTGCGTAAAAAAGCTCCAGTATTGTTTTTGTAAATAGCTTGGAAAACAGTTTTTGTGCTATTTCAAGAAAAGAAGTGTGAAAGATTTCCTGGTATGTTGTTTTTGAGATAACCTGTGTGCCTTTTTTTTCAATTCAAAATTTGGAACAAACTGTAATTGATAATATATGTTCCAAACAAAAACTAAACATGCGTTAAACAATAATTGTATGATGTAATTCGTGGTAGCCAAATATCTTCTTATTGTTACTATATATTGATAATGGCTCAGTTTTGGTGCGATTTTAAGCAGGGCAAACTATTTTCTAATATCTTTTTTGGCAGTGAAGGTTTGGTGTATTATGCCTTATTTCATCGATATTTATTGTAACCTTTTTTTTTAGACTTATCCTGCTGTGGTTTTGTTTTGTTTGTTTGTTTTGTTTGTAATTTTGGGATTGCAAATAGTATTTTAACACGGAGCCCTCACTGATTCCCCGAAGAAATAAACAAACCATCTATCGTGCATCCGTCAACTTCCCTCAAAAGAACTAGTGCTTCCCTTCAAAGTCTATGGTATCTTTGTGACCTAAACAAGCCCATTAAAATTCTTTTGGCCACTTAGATCCTTCTGAAATAGTGACAAGAACATCCTGGGCAGAGGTAAAGTGAACAGTAGGAATGACATGCCGTCAAATCGCTGCTTAATGCCCTGTTTTTGGTTGTGTTGATTTATACGGTATAACAGGTTAGATTTCCCGCTTGTATGTTTGTCTGAGTAAGATATCAATACAAGGTGTTAGGTTCCAAGTTAAACAAACTGTCCTACAAATAAAGCCGAGCTCTATCAGCGAGTAGAAAAAGACAGCCCCACTCAACATACCCACATAACTAATACTGTTCTTCATTGGAGGAAATGTTGATGTGGTTTTGACGCATTTGTGATGGGATCCCTTGCAGGGGCTTTCTTGTGGTAAGGATTAATATCCAGAAAGACTATCTGGGTGCGGCCACCTTGTCAGCCACCAGTTTCTGCGAGCGGTGTTTGGAAGCTTAGCAAACAGGAGAAAGTCTACCTGGCGAAATGAGGACAGTGTTTCTCATATCTAATTCCTATCGCAAATTGACCCGTGTTTGTTTTGGTCTACTTTACACTGTATACACTTTAACTGTGTTTATCCTTTCTGTATATTTATACGATATGGTTTAGGGCTAGCGGAAAGAGTTCATTCTATACCCTTATTGATAGCTTATCTCTGAGAAGGACAAATGTTTACAAAATGATCTCTCATTAAAAGCTTTGAAAAGAATTGAGTTGGAGCTAAGGTCTGCTGTGAAGACTGCAGACCAAACATGGGAACACACGAGACCACAGCCCGGTCACTACAGCATAAAGATTCCCACTGAACCCCCGATAATAAATGAAAACGACTTTGCCGTAGTCTTTGTTCAAGACACGAGGTAGAAGATCCACAAAGCTTGTCGGAAGAGACCACTTTCACTTCAACGTTTGCTTGATGACCCGATGTAATAACTTCAGGTTGGCTACACAAAGGCTTATGGCGACTGTAGAACTTTATTAAGGTCCCCAAGGCAGTATTTCCTGGATTCAAATCTCACGTACTATTTGACTTAGAGGCTTAACCTTTGCTAACCGCACTCTGATTATCAAGTATCACTAGCATATTAAAATTTAACTGTTCACTTTGTGGACTACCTCCCTTTAACTATCCATACACACTAGGTGGCGCCAACATAAGACAGACCAGGTGCCCTTTGGATGTCTTACAGCTCCCACCCCCGCCCCACAAGAAAATACAATTTCTAACGAGGCTTTGGATTTAGTCGAACTATATAAAGTATCTTTCTAGATCCCTCACTGGCGAGTAATAATCCTGACACATGCCGAATACGGGTCTGCAGTACTATATTTGTTTGACAGGAAACCATTGAATTTAAGACCACAGGAAACGATGAAATGTATTGTCTCTTTTCTCAATCCAGAAAACCTATTATTCGAAAAAAAACAAAACCCCAAAACATGTCAATAAAATAGTTTTGAAAACGTGTACATGGATGTCTGAAAAGCTGTTAATATGAATGACGGAGTTAAGCAGACGCGACACGCGTGTTTCTAAATGTTAATCAGTCTGACACCCACTCAGTAATTATGTAAATTTCTGATTTCTGAGACTCCTATTCGGAACTCCCAGCGAATCTCCCCAGCTCTTCTCGAGGAAGAAATAACATGTGAAGAAGACAGGGGTAGAGATGAAAGAGCCCGTTCACATTTCCTCTTCGTGTTTTTTGTTAGGGAAAAGTTGTACGGACACGTCCCTCTGCTTGTTCAAGGATTGTATCAGTGTATAAGCCAGATGAGACAGTCCTCAAGTAAGCCCACCTACCACATCCCCTCCGCCTTACCACGTAAGGAAAATAGTTCCCTGGTTTGTTAAATTGAAATGATATTTAGTTACTGGACATTGTTCGAATGCTGAGCTGAACATGCGCACATGACGGCGGGCTGCACTGTTATTTGTGAACTAAACACATAGACCCTGTCCAAACATCACTCAGATGACTTGTAGGGTCCTAGCAGCTTACACGAATGGCCTATACAAATGATACTGTGTATTTAGGGACAACAACCTGAATAATTTGCTCGCGAAGTCAACTCGTATGAATACATACCGGTACAACGCCCGATTCCATTCGGTTGGAAGTTGTGGCCTGAGCTGTATCTGATCTACGGCGGTAATGCAATCCGCACACGTGTGTTACCTTGTCACCTTAAGACGAACTGCACCATCAAATCATCCAAATAGACTACCAAACACCCCTATCTATGTAACAGGACGGTACTGGGGACAACTTTTCAAAATGTCCAGCAGCAGATGGAATGACTAACGCGTTTTATTGTGATTACTTATATATATATGCTATAGTCAAACTATTATACAGGACTTTTTAAAGTAAAAAGAATTGACAGTCACAAGGACAGTGAAGATGTAGAGTGTAACAGACAGTGGGTGAAACAGACATAAGCTAGGCTATAAGTAGGCTAAAATATATGAAACCACCTGTCGGCGTAAGAAGAGTCAAGCCTGTACTCAGCTCTCATAAAATGTTGCGAACTTTGTTAAGTTGACATGAGAACCCTCGTAAACAAAACAGTATTTCGCGAAGAGCTAAAGTAAATATGCGTTTGCACTGTACATGTAGCGTCTAGTAATTGCCGTCTTGTTGTGACATTTTTTGGGGCAAGTTGACGGAGCCTTGAAGAACGTTAGCATCTTCCGAGTTAAGTCAGCAAAGAGAATGGGCTTTGTGGGCTAATCGTGCTCGTTGAACGTCTTCAATTCAAAGAAATAACAACATTTATTCTAGGTTCAATCTGTCAGATAAACAACCCAGCAAATATCTGGATTAGGCGGCATTAACCTGCTTACAATGGCTATGAAAAGATCTGGCCAGACACGAAGTATGCATCACTGACAACACTTCAGAATCAACAAGCAAACATAGCCGACTTAAAACGTCTCAGAGTAGTGCTTTTAGCATTTGGTTCTTCATTGCAATAGCCATCGTATCCTACAGTTCTACATTCTCGTCATTTCAGCCTCTGTCAACTTGTGAAATGTTCGGGGTATGTGTGTATGTTGGGAGAGGAATGCGTCACTGGGAGAGCACTTGGAGGAGGGCCGTAGATTTTCCTCTCTGATTGACCACACCTGCTTCTGTCTGACGTATGTAGAAAAGCCTGGAGGTGACAGCGCCTTTTCCCACTCTTAGAAATGTAACCACAGGTGGCGCTACCAAAAACATGGTGGTCTAACACACAATAGATACATCGTTACTGCTATGTCTCTTTCGCTTGGATGCTTCATTCCGCATCTGTTACAACTCATCGAGCAAAAGTTTCTTCGCCAAGAACCCTCAACCAGATGCTGAGAGTAGTCAGATAAGGGTCATAGATGCCGGTTTCTCTCCGTTCCCTAGAGTTGTCAGGTGGCCACCATCCAACTCTTCTCATTCTTCTAGCTCACATCGGCAAGACACATCAAGGTTTTTGGCAAAGCGATTAGCACTTCGTAAGCGCCAAACCCAATGGTTAAGTCATTAACAACTGGAAAGTCAAGAGATATCTTGCAGACAGTTTAACCTGCTTATAAAGGCTAACAACTGTTTTGTTCCCAGCAAAATGCTTTTCAAATGGGAGAAAAGCTGACTTCGTTCCAACACGTCTGGCTGAAATAAGGATACCCTAATTCTTTTACCATATGTCGATGAAAAGTTTACAGTGAGAAGAGCGAGTTACACCAGCTTCTAAATGGTTCACCATCTTATGTATTTTTGTCGTACAATAATAATTTAAAATTGGAATGGATAACCGACTTGATTAAGATTCCTAATTTTTTTATATGGCTATATCTGAAAACCGTCCATTATTTATTAATTTTCCGAATGCTCTAAAGAGTTCGACCCCACGATCTGACCGGAAAAATCACGCATGCATGATAGCCAACAAGTCAAATGGTAAAATGGGGGTATTCATATACTTATACTAACACTATTAATGTTGGGATAAAACAAAAGTATTTCCAAACATATAAGAATGCTAATTTTGCATCATTTAACAGAAGCACTCAATAAAGTATGACTAATTTCAAAATAAATCCAATAATATCTATGCTCTCTAATGAATTAGTTAACTAAGTCATATCACATAAATTAAACCAAAGTACTGTCAGATGCCCTTGAAGATATCACCTTATATAATAGTGCTTGTGACTTTAATAAAGTCTATTAACAAACCATAACCTCTTAAAGCTGTACCTTTTGCCTGCAATATATAACGAGAAATTACCGACTATTTCCCAGTCGACATTATTTTTCTTCAATTTCTAGGCTGATCGAACGTCCTACCTTTCGGAATAACCAACTGGCCGCATGTTCAACCCACAGACGTCTTGGAAGATCTTTACTTAACGGGAATTCAGATATTTAAATATGCACCCTTGTTATAGTCTCTTCGTAGAATATAATTGAATATTTATCCGTAAATGTACATTTATCTGAAGAATAGTTCAGAGCAAACATAACGCTACTAATAACTGCAATTTTGTTTCTGCATATATATGAATGACAAAGACTACAAGTTGGAAAAATAACGTAATTAAATCGGGTTCGATAGGTATCGTTCGTTCTCAACCAGACATTTTAATTAACGTCTGAAATAGGAAACAGGCAAAAATAACATCCCCGCGAAATACGAGGTCGCAAATTTTCCACAATATGATAAATCATATTGAAAGTCATAGATACAAAGTTGATTAAATTTAATGGGATCAGAATTCAGTTTTATACCTCAAATAAACTGGTTAAAAGTTGTATAGCTTGAATCCGTTTTGTCAGGAATAATTGATGCATCTTGGGCAACAACAGTATTTTCTGAAGTTATTAAAACAGTTGGTTGATGACGGTCGATTAGGCCACAGATTTTTTCCTCGTATAAGGAATAAAAAGATTTTGATAAATCTCCAATCTCGATGATCTCAGGTGAAAGGGATGTTGGGGGTAAGCGGGGTCGGGGTTGGCTTGGAGTGTGAACAGACATAGAAAAGCTGGTTAATGGCAGACATATGTTGTTAGAGAGAGAGAGGGAAAGAGTGTGTTTCAGGGATGGTTGGAGAACAACTTCTGGCCAACAGATGAATTCACTTAACAGTTGGTCCACAGCCAACAGGCTTAATGCTAGACCGCATATGCACTGATTAAAGTCACTGTTAAGAAACAATGTGCGGGAGAGAGTAGCAGACGAATGTTGAATTAAATAGGTTTAAAGATTTCGATAAACACACCTTATCTTTGACGGATAAAAGTCAAAACAAAGATGGGTCAGGGAGTGCTGGGATCATTCAATTATTTGCCATTCAGGTAGAATAACACAAAAACTTACCAGCGGGCTGTCTGAAATGAAACTTTCTTGTCTCAAAGACGAAGAGAAAGCACTAGGCATTGTCAGTTCGACGTTATCTTGTATCACTTTATAATGTACAACAGTAAAACATCGGGGCCACTATACATCTTGTGACCGTCCGTTATAACATAACCCATGTTGGAGAGAAGATGTTTTACAGCAGATACAAATATCCACCGTATTCCAAGTATCATAATACACAAAAAGTACTAACTATCCATATCAATATGTTTTATTTTATTAAACGTATGGCCCACGTATTGGCAGATAGCAATCAATACACAGATGAATTGTACAAAGCCCAGCATTTCATATACATCCTGTCTTCGAACAATTATTTACCTACACAAAATCTATTAAAAAAATAAGTTTTAATTGAGAAAAATGTATAGAAACGTATCGATACTTTGCAAATCATTATACATGTTTTGAGATTTAAAAAAAAAAAAATACTTGACTGTATTTATTCGTGATTGCGATGGTTTGAATACACTTGGGTTCCTCATACGACTGGAAGGCGTGGTCTGAATCCCCTATAGTTCTTTACTGATTATGGCTACAATACATACCATTAAATAAAGTCAAGATCAATTGCTGCATTTGAACAAGCAGAATATAATAAAAATCCTGCGTGGAATAAGAAAGCACTAAATCAGACAACAGTTGTGAGATATCAACTGACAGCCGAAAGGTAGAATAATACTGGTTTGGCGGTCGGACAGTTTTGCTGGGTTTATTCTTCGAGGGGCTTAGCATGTGGGAAGTTTTTCTAGCTTTGGTGCACAGGTGGGATAGACGTTTATTATGCAGTGTAAAAACTTCAACAAGTCAAGTCTGGCAGTGAGTTGTTGCAAACAAAACTAACAACCTGTTAAGAACAGGTGTATCTAATAAGACGGGATCATTCAAAGGAAACAATCATTATGCTTACTCGTCTGATATTTTGATTCCAGTCACCATGATGTAATTCGTGATATATCTGAATGTATTCACCGTATCTACACTTTTCTTCATCCATTCAACTAGCCCTTAAGGTCTTCGCTTTTGTCAAGGGTAAGATTTACTTCTGATTTGTGATTTCACGTTATTTGACAGCAGAAATAGTTGAAACGGATTGACTGCTTTATTCGTAACCACACAAGAAATAAACTCTGCGGCTCAATACATTATTTTTTTGCTTAACATGCCATCACATCCGAAAGAACTGACGTTTAAACACGGAATGTACATATGCGCAAATAAAATAACGCCCTTATCAAAAAAACTACAGACACCACCACAAGATGGCAACTTGGCAACAACTAGAAACATAATGTACAGTCTCAGAAGATAAAAAG
>JAVFBZ010147295.1:0-19987 GCA_032466195.1 Katharina tunicata | reverse complement strand
GGACATAAAAATTAAAACCTCTAGGCCCCCCCTCTTACTAGGGGGGGGGGGGGGCATAATAAGGTGCGGAGATTCAAATATTACTCAAGAACACGCAGGGCGGAATAATAAAAATTATGGTTATATGGTATGCAACATTTAAATTTGTACTGATTTTCTCAGGGGTAGACAAAAAAAAAAAAAATCCTATAGCTTTTTTTTTTTTTTGCTTTATAAAAGTTTAGATAACTAAGAGGCATACAGAACTTGAGTAACTCAACAAAATGTAAGACGTTGTTAATGAATTCTTCTAAAGTATTTCTGGTGTAACGCTTCTGTCTAGATTCTACACTTTAATGTTGCTCTGGGCATGAACCACAAATTGGCATCTTTTAAGCCTTAAGTTGCATTTGAAGCTATCGTGTAAGATGTAAACCAGAGAAAAAAATTAGACTTAAAACTACTCCCTTACTATTGTTAGACATAATGCTACCTGGACCAAAAAAACATCTTACCTTTTCAAATTCTTTGTCAGGAATATCTAATTTCTTTTGAATTCGAGCTTTAATATTTGAAAAGAGCTCATTCTGAAAATGAATGTATTACAATCTTAAATTATTACAAAAACTCGAAATCAATTTTTCATCTAAATCATAAATTTTACATTCTTTATTTATGTATAGTAATTCAAATTGCCTGCTGGTCTATGATGAAGTGACTCAACACTTTGGTATTGAAACTTCTATCTATTGTAATTGTATAGGCATTCAACAAAAAGCTACTCTTCCTTTACAATGAATTTGGTGCTTAGAATTCCATCAAAGATTCCTGCATGAATTATCCCCTCCTGTTTAGGTCCATTGGTCTGTGCAGTCTTATAATAGTTTCAGAGTAGAGCATTAAACAAAACCAGGCCAGTCTTTATGTAACTTAGAAAACACAGTCAAGCAGATTTTAATTCTGGAGCAGAAGTGGAAAATTATAAAGCCTTTATGAAATTCAGCAGGAACTTTTGCCAACACAAATTAAAGACTTTTTTTTCTTCTAACTATGAACTTGGCAGACACAATGACCTTCACCATCAACTGTAATTGTGCTTTTAGTTTTACATATTTGCCAGAAGATTTTTATTTATTTCCCTTGATAAAAAAAAAACAAATAAAGGCATATCTCAAATAAATTAGGTATACACAATCCCCAGTACCTTTGCCTATTTCTGACATGGATACAACAGTCGGGGCCCATCATTAATAGAAGTCGATTTTGTTCCTGAAGCCAATTAGGCCTGTTGTTATAAAATGTGATAAACACTTTCACTTGTTTTTGTTCCTTTTCCTATAATGAACTCATCCACATTTTTTTATTTTTCCATTCATAGAAACAAAATGTGACCTTAGTTCTGATCTACTGTGACGGAGAATAAGGATGACAATCTAGGCATCAGACTTATTCAAGGCCAAAAAAATATGAGTTTTTAAGGACACCATGAAGTTCAAATAACCCAATACTCACATGCTTAATCTTCAGCAAGAATGGCACACCAAAGGTTGAATAAATTTCCTGCAATGAGATACATGTGAAGTTTTAATAGCAAGTCAAACTTCAATAGTTAAGAAAAGTAGCAACTGCTTGATTGATTCATTGGGATTAAACAGTGCTCAAGGGTATTTCATTAGATGGTGGTTGTGTATTCCAACAGTATGCAGTGTCTGTAACGCAAACAATGATGTGAAGCCTCTTTTAATAGGTACATGCTCTGCTGGCTCGTTTGATTGAGGTTTTACGCCAGATTTAAAGTTATTTCACTTTATTGATGGCATGCCAGCAATGTGTTTAGGAAACCACCTTTAACCGACAAGGACGCCACAGGACTCCTCGGACAAACCGGTTCTTTCATACCTCTTTGCTCAGAGCACCAGACTCTTCAGCTAACGAACACCAGCTCTATTGGAAAGATCATACTCCCCCAATACTAAATATGATAGCATGAATGTACGCTCGACACACACTGCCCTTAGTCAGAGGGCTTATTATTACAAGAAAATCAGGCTTACAATTTGTTACATTGATTCCGTTGACTAATACATAGGTGTTTAGCTTGTACTTTAGCTTCACTGTCATGGCGAATATTAGCAGTTGGAAACTACCCTGGGAACTTATTTAATTGCTTGGTATTTCATGTGGTATTCACACCTATCTCACTTACAAAGTGATGCTGCATAGCCTGTGGAAGCTGAGAAGAACCCTTGAGAATAAAAAAAACAAAACAAAAAAAAAAACACTTTGCAATCTTTATTGCTAAGTGCAACTTCTCACCTGCTATACCCGTATGATCAACACACTAGAATGTATGCTGTACATTGTGAGGGATCAACAGGCTTTTTCATTACCCACAAAGCCAAACCGAGGCTATCCCACTAATGAAAGTCATACTAACTTTTTGAAAATGAGCCACTGGAATCAAGATTTCATCTTCTGCTAAGTCAACTTCATCTTTGGGAATTTCCTCAATACGATAGGTTTTAGAAGATGTAGCGTTCAAATTCTCTAGGACCATATCTTCCCGTTGAACAGCAAACACTTTGTAACTGATAACCTCCAAAAATCTGAAAAACACAAAGATAAATGCAATGAAAGAAATCTATGGGAAAAAAAAATGGCTTCAGTAATCCATATTTTCCACAAAATGATGTGACAAATTATAGAATTACTTAAATATGCAAAAGCAGGTATTCTCTGAACATTGCTTTTATCTATAAGCTAATTTAATTCAGTTATTTGTAAAATCAACCGAAAGTTGAATCACCATGCTTCCATGTGTATCTTCTGTTGGTGTCGTTTCTTTGCTCAACTTGGTGAAACCCAACAGTGGAAATTATGCTACATGGCATAATGATTTTTTACAGTCATAATTTGGGTGCTAACTTTAAATGCTAGTTTATTACCTTAGTTTTCCTGAGCCAGATTCCCCCAACTGTATTTGTTTGTTAGCTTCAGCTAACAATTCATCTACTTTTCCGCTCTTATTGGGGTACAAGACCAACTCTCTCTGCATAACAAGGAAGAGTACAAGAATATAGTGTTTAAACGTCCACATTAACGAGGTCAGCTTTCTTTACTTTATTTCAACTATGATGGCCTTACAACGAGAACTATTTAAAGAAATCTTTCTTATTAAATATGAGAATATAATCGTCAAAATTGTCACTGACAGATTCCACAAGAGATGAATCATTACAAAGGATGACTAGGTTTCTCAGATGATTTGAAACACTTACCTCTTCCTTCAGATTGTTGTTAACCCAAACACATTTAAACTGTTTCTTGTTCTCCATTTCATTTATAAGTATGCTCAACTGGAAATGAAAGTGAAACAATGATAAACTGTTTACTCAAGACATACAATTTATACCAGCAATAATTGACATCTTTGTTAACCTGAAATCTAGACGGACCATACACTTAAGTATGATTTTCATTTTCAAGACCTGAATAGAAGAATAGATTAAATGATTTATTGATAAACGCTTAATTCCGTGCTCAAGGGTTATCTATTATACAACAGTAAATAGCAATACTAACACAACCCAAAAATGTGAAGAGTTACGCTCCGACAATGTTCCTCCCAAACTGAATAAAGACAGCACGAACATTATTCTTGTACATGTCATGTTATCACATTTGAAAAAGAAATCCTATTGGAACCTACAATAGTCATCACACGGAGAAAAGCAAAAAGATTTTCGTAAACATTTACAAAATTTGACAAAAAAAGAAATCTGCACAAAGGGAAACTAAAATCATATCTTATCAGAAGAAAAAAAATTCAAGTACTAAATATGTGACTAACCTGTTGATAGTATAATTTGCGAGGCTGCCTTGGTTTGGAGTAGGTGAGCAATTCTTTAAGAGTTCCCTCAAACGTGCACCGGATAGCGTTACCAGGACCATCTCTATAGCTGCTACAAGAAAACAAACAAGTGTGCAATTAAATTGTCTCGTAAAACATATAAAAAAAGGTAAACCAAAACAAGATCAATTGAACTTTATTCATTAATATTGTATGACATTTTTCTTCTTCTTTCCGCATTTCATTATTAAAAGTAACCAATAATTGTTGACATAAGTTTATGGCTCACCCTTGTGATTTAAAGAACTGTATTAGGTAAGGGTCAGTCTGTAGATGTTGTGCCACAGCCTTTGCTATGTTGTCATAGTTCATCCTAAGAGATAGCTCTAGTGTGAACCCCGGGTCTGAGGGATTTGTCTTATCACAGAATGTCACGTCAATACGGAAGTACAAGTCTCTGTAAATAGATCAAAAATAAATGTTAAAATTTGAACAAGATGGCAACAATACAACAAGTAAAAATGTACTATAGACCAGGAACTGAACACACGCAAGATATCGCTATTTGGGATGGCGACCTAAATACCGCCATCTTGACCTACTAACAGATTCTATTAAAAAAAAAAAAAAAAAAATCACTTTACTGCACATAGAGATACAGCTATCTTCCAAAATACAGAAAACAGTGCTCGCAAATGGTTAAATCATAAATAGGAAAAAGCTTTGCATGACATTGGGGACATAGTGATGTTATATAAATTCCCCAACACAGCATAAAATATATAGCCATATTTTCTATTTTAATACATTCGGAACAGACATACAGCTGTCACGATAGATTGTTTTACGTCGTGCTTAAGGTTATTTCACTCGTATGACGGCATGCCAGCTCACCATAGGCTTCCTGATGCCCTTTAGCGCAGAGAGCACAACACAGGACGCTCCCACCCAACCACCCACCTGTCATTATAGAAACTGACCTAAAGTAATCCTTGGCGGTGGGTAGTTCATAACTTTCATACTCTAGGTCATCTTTCTGAAAGACTATGATATCACCATCCATCAGTTCGTCCAGAGCTTTTTCTAACGGTAGATCTAACGTCTCCAGCTTTTCTAACAAGTTGGGCTTCACTTCCTGCATAAAACAGAAACAAGAATTATAATCTCTTATTCTCTGATGGCTTTATTGAGCAATCCATTTGCTTACAATTGGGTGGTTTATTCTATTTCTTATTGCAGTTATTTTTACAGGTTCCACCATATTGGAACAGGACTGTTCTATCAAAGAATCAAACCTCTTAATAAATTAATGACAAATGTAACTATATTTGAAGTTATTTACAAAATAAAGACTGAACAGGAAGCAACGCCATCTTCCATAGTTTCTGTTTAAATTATAATATATATTTCTATGGTAATGGACAGAAACAAAACCTTGCCACATACCTCAAACAATATCAATGGGGTATCTTTGGGTAAACGAGCTCGAGAACACAGATGGGATAATATTGAACCTATAAAAATAATAACAAATAATTTAAATAAATGTTAAAAACAGGTTATTCATTTAATAGTAGCCTTTTCTAACATACACTTTACAATATGTTTTCAATAAACAGTAAAATATATGAAATCTGTTGGAATAATATATATTTTATTTTTGGAATATTTTTTTCTTCTCCACAACAATATTTGTCATGTTTAACCTACAAAGATTTCTGTTCTTAAATAAAGCCATGCTACTTGCTAATTCTTACCTAGTTTGTCTGAAATAGGTACATACATATGACCACAATAAGAAACACTTTTTGTTCTTGGTTCATAGAACTTGAAAAACAGGAGAACATCTTCTGCAAAATACAAAAGACCATCAAATATAACTCATATAATGATCCAGTTAACAGAAATTTAACCAGGTCCTTTTTGACAGTTAGTCAAGCAGCTTATTTAACATAGTAGTAAATTTACAGGTTTTTACGACAATCCCAATTTAAAGACAAAAAATGTCCATCAAATGAATATATATATATTTCCATCCGTGCAGAATATGGTAGGTTAAGTTTTTACATCACTGTTGACAGGAATATTAAAAACAAAAATCTTAACAGGTTCAAGTTGTATTTGTGAAATGCAAAGAAAGGAAACAGTACCGATTTGGATTGAAGGTACAAAAACATGAATATATCTAACCATTTCATCTCAAACTTACTGTCTTTATCAAAGGGAGGTAACTGTGTGAGATTACTCTCAGGTGAGAGTGTTTCTACAAACACCACCCATGGTGTGTCACTTTCTGCTAAGTCATGAACCTGTAACAAAACCAACACAAAATCCATTGTATTATTTAAATCAAATATACAGCCTTGATATAATGGAAAAATGAACAGAAATACCGAAACATAAGTATAAGACATCATCAATTTATTTTCTACGCAAAAAAAAAGTTTCTTTTTTGCTAATAATGTTATATACTTTGAATGCAACAACTCATTTTAGAACTGATTCATGATGTTTCACAATGTGCACAAATTGATTTTACTTATATGACAGAGGGGTACCCCAACATAAGTAGTCACACTAACACAAACTATGTGAAGCGACTAAGTGTAGATAATGTTCCTTCAGTGTTAAGAAATATAACATGGAAGTGAACACACTGCCTCTAGCCAGAGAGCAGAACAATCACTTTAATAAACTAAGATACAAAGGCACGGGTCAAATGTGCTATATACAAAGATGGGATAGTAAGATGGCTAAGTATAAATATAAAGAGAAAACTTTGCGTTTAAATAATAATTTGGGTCCATAAAACAAGAAAATACAGTGAGGCCACTGGACAAACAACTCAAAATATATATATTTCTGATTGCATGGGTAAGAAAATGATTACTTACAGTTTTGTTGCTATCAGCTTCGAGATCAATAGCTGTCGCTCTAAACGTCTGATTCTCTCGACATTGGAATGGCCAAGGCCTTATCTTTTCGCGTGGGTAGTTCTATCCAAGTAAAAATGACATTGAATAAATTCAATAATCAGGGAAAAATTAAACGAAGACCCCAGCTTTATGCGTGGGACAAACCAAGATCAAGTCAACCTAAATGCCTTGAACTAAATAATAATGAGGGTTAATAAGAAAGAGCGGCTTTGTGCATTACTAAAATTTATTTCATATATAGGCCAGCGCTACTGTAACAGGATATGCAACATTAACATACCACAATAACCCAAATAGTCCATGCATACAACATTATCAGTAACAGCAATAAAGGAGTCTTAAATGACTTACCAGGTTTTCAGACAATAGGTCCATGAATTCTGTTAGTGTTTCTGATTTCTTCACCTTAAAATGGCTGTAATCACAGAAAATAAGAATAACATATCTTTAGATTTTGTAGTCAAACTGTCATGAAACTAGCCCAATGTTGAGAATACAAGCTTTTATAGCAATTCTTATAGACTTGGGTATTAAAGGCTAAACATTATCTTAAAGTATATATTGTTGGTTAATTTATCTAGTTGTGCATAAATTAAACTGCTGGGTCTATTGCTGACTGAAGACAAAAAGGTACATTTACCTAACATTGACCTTTTCCACATCAAACAGGTCGTTGCCCTGGTGACCGTAGAAATGATCTTCTGTAAGAACATGGACACTCATATAGAGATGAGCATCAGCCCTTTCCTTTCGTTTCTGAGCCTCTAAACGTCTACAAAAGCAAGAGATCAACCAGTTTGACCAATTAAGTTCACAACAAACATGCTTAATGGCAAACGTAACTTGAAATAATCTAAAATTATAATGTTAATTACATTGATCAAAACATCAGGAGGTAGGATTGGAATATATAATGTTGATTTCAAGTTCTTTTCTGTTCCACTTGTATTCTGAAAATACAAGTGCGCCATCGACAAAATGGATGTGCTTTGTTTATATATTTTTTTTGATCTGATGAAATGAATTATAATGTAAAGTTCACATACCTTTCTTCTGCAAGTCTGCTTTTCAAGCTTTCTGGAATATCACACTCATCTAGGCTATGTAACAAATCATCTGAGAAGAGATAAATAAAGGTAAGTAAAGTCAACCAACAACATAGTTTCCTGGTGAATAAATGTTCTTCTAATATGTACATTTGTAGGCAGAGAAAATTTAAGGCGTACAATCTATTAGATACTTAAATTATACAGCATGAGTTTGTTAAGTAAAATACTTGAGACAAACACTTGCAAAACAAATTTCAACTAATTTCAAGAGAAACTAGACTGTAGTTTTCAACAATGAAGTTTTTATTACTTTGTCATAAGCTAAAGTGAAATTTTACCCAATGTGGTTAAAAATAAGACAAAAGAAATAGCTTTGACATTTAATTTTATGAGAGATTGACTAACTGATCTTACTTTCTCGTATATACACCAACATGTAAGCATTTGTACAGTGTTTGACAGAGATGTCGTCATCATGTCCACCAAAGTTATGGTCCACAGCCTCTTGTTTTGTACACCTTGATACTACATCGTCGTCAAATTTACACCACTAAAATCACACAAAATACACACTTTAGACATTGTCCTACACCGATCAAGACAGAATAATGAGGAATGCCGATTTCACAGTAAATAATAAAGAATGTAAATGTCTTTATTACTTAGACACAGTTTGTCATAAATACATCAACAGTGCTGCATGTAGTACTGATTGAGTATTCATCAGATATAATTTAGGAACATTGCAGCTTGGCCTTGATCAAATAAAAATACGTTAGGCAAAAAATCACACACATTTATGAGCATTATCCAAATGCTTTAACAGAACAGTAATAACTCTCCTATCATCAATGGTAAAGAGGTGAGTAATAGACATACATACACCTGACAGATTTGACACTAATAACTCTCAATAACTTAAGTAACACTAAATGTAGGAAAGAATTAGATAAAGCAAATCTACCAAACTCAGTTGTATTTTTTATTAGAATTTTGTATAGAAATATATATGTACATCTTAACTTTGTTGTATATAGTATTCTTTTAGCTCCGTTAATGGGTCTTGTACCTGTGGAGTTTTATATGAATAAATAAATACACTGTTTGAAACCCAGCTCAACAACTTAAATGTGAGTGAACATAAAAAGTTGATATTAGATACCTTGCCATCTCCCTTGGGGTTAATATATACAACATAATGTCCGCCATGGTTATCACCACTATGTACAAGAACAGCATGGAGAACGTAATCAGCTGGGGTCTTCTCCTTCTTCTGGAGAAACGGGTCCAGATTTATCTTCTCTGGAAACTCAAACCTGCAGAATTAAGGCAGTATGTGTTCATTTGTCAACCACATAAAAGGCACATTGTTATTATGCTTCACTCATCATTCACTCAAAAGACCTATTATGTTAAGTTCACAGACAAAAAAAGAGTAAACAAATAGAAATAATTGAACCCGCATTATCTCTACAGATTGTTGTCACCTCCACAAATCCATTAGAGTCGGGCAAATGATAATACTTCATTTTTAGTACCTTACTTCAGATGCAAGAATTTGTGGTAAAACATTTTGTTATCATTACGCTTTTTTGTTTGATTCTTGTTCTGGACGATGTTTAACAGTTCAGTTCAGCAAAGAAAACTAAGGAGTATGAATCAGCCTTTTAAAGTCTTTACTCATAAGAGACCTATCATGTTTAGTTCACACAAAAAAAGAGTTAACAAATAGAAATAATTGTTCCTGCATTGGATCTCTATAAATCAGCCTTTCAAATACTAACACAGTAAATTTCAAATGAATACTTAATAACTTTTGTCTTCAGGGTAGTATTATTCTCTTATTTACATGGTACATTTATTCCTTGAAGAGATTAGTAAAAAAAAATTAAATGCCATTGAACAGTATATAACGTCCCAATAAACACCTACATTTGTCCAGCCATACTTTTGTTCCGAAACGTTTTGATGAAGTGGTTCTAATTTTCGAGATAAAGGAACAGGAAATAAGACTTGTGTTGATCATGAAACCAAAATGCAGAATGATGACTTGACTTACTTGTCATTGATTTTGATATTTGCATCAGCCACAGGATCGTACATGAACCTCATGAGGTGTAGATGAAGGACCGGGGGTAACGACAGAAAAACAACACCTTTGTCAGCCTCCTGAAGAAATAAACATAAGAAATAAGGACTTTACATATGATTACTTCAAGAAACCATTAAGTGAATTAGAGTGCAAATATGAAGATTTTTGTGAAGTAAATATAATTGAGGTATAGAAACAATGAAAACTAGATGTTATAACTGAGCAAAACAGTTATGAGGTTTCCAACTTAATGACTTCATGAAAGTAAGTAGTGATTAATATACAATTTATTATATCAATTACACATCTCAATTTTCATAGATATAGACCCAAGCGTTGGTGAAATAAATACACCTGTTACGCAACTTTTAAAATTGTTTTCAAACTTTAGTTGTCTACAATAGTAGTAATCTACATTCATTATAGATCTCTCTGATAAATTGTTTTCTACTTTTAGGTGTTTTTTTGTCAAGCAATACACCCTTCTTTTTGAGGCCAATTATTATTTTGGTAATTTCATCATGACATCAAGTGTTATCAATTAATGTACACATGTACATGGAGAAAATAGCAGCACGTTTTAAAAGGAACCGAAATTTCGCAACTTCATATTTTTACTTTATTTTCCTTTTTTGAGGCCTCCGAAGCAAGGTTTTAGCTAGCAACCCGTCCACCCGTCTTTTGTGACGGCGGTTTTTCAAATCGGTAAAAAATGACGGGTTCGTGTCAACTCATGACGGGTGCAAAAATTGATATTAATCAAATGAATTAGACGGGTGATGTTTTAAATAAATAAAACTTTCCTGGCTATCTTCAGTTTTTTTGTGACTGCGCGGTGTTAGCGTGTCAATAATTGCATGCTTGTACTAACAATCACACATTTTCGTCCCATGCTTTGAACGTACGTAGCGAGATTTTACCGCTTTAACAGTGGAGCGATTGTGCCTACTATTTATTACCTCACATTTTCGGATATATGGGGTTAAAACAATTTATATTATGGATTAATTTTGGTTTGGAGTAACTGATAAACAGAATATTTTCAGGAGGCACAAACATGCTTGTTTAGCACGAGAGCTACATGTTTATGCTAAAAATAGTCTATCACATGACCTCATTATAAATTCAAGATGGCTGACTCTATCGATAATAAATGGAAAGTTAAGATACGCTTTTTGCTTGATTTCGGATTTTAATGATTCAAAGTAGAGAAATTTCAGAATCTAAGTCAAGACAGTAGTAAATTCCCCGAGCACATTTACAATAAGTCACGAGATGAAAGTTGCAGGATAGTCACAGATACTGACAGCAACTGATGTGGAGTAAACTTCCATTTCCCTCAGTCTTTCAGCTGTCAAACGGAGCAAGTTTCAAGGAATGCTGTACAGTACCACGACAATTTGAAAATTATGAGGAAATACTTCTTGAAACAAATTACAGTTGCAGTAAAACCTTATAATACGACCATTGAGTAATGCCTGCTTTAAAAAAATCTCGGAAACAAAAACAGACTCATACTTTCAAATTTTATTTTAGCTCAAATTAATATTATTTCGTACCTACCAATCGGGCAAAACTTTATTCCGGTCATCACTGACCACTTAAAAATAAACTTAATGACCTTATTTTTTTGCCAAAAGCTTGTTCTTTAATATTATATTAGTTTATATAACTTAAATAACTAAAATATGTTACATGTACTATTAATTCATCAAAATAGTAAAAAATATTTCCCTTGCAAAAATAGACAAAATTTTGAATCAAGAATCGACACAATTTAGTGAATAAAATGGTCGTAATTCGTTCCACCACCCCCCGCCATATTGTAGTATTTATGACAGGCACTTCTCAAAATTCCCGTAAATATGACAGGCACTTCTCAAATCCTAGCTAAGACACTGCTCCGAAGTATTGTAATATTAATCAGAAGTTGAAAGTGTTGATGGCAGGATAAAATAATAAAAATAATAATAATAAATATAGCTACTAAAGTAGCAATGCCGGGGTTCTGAGCCACCCTTTTGGTAATTTAAAGACTGAACTTCATAAAAATTAAAAAACTGCATGACTACACTTATAACCCTTTGCATAAAATGTAGTTTTATAAGTTGTAAAGTGGGTTGAATTTGTCGAGCATTTAGGGTACCAGCACAATTTGATAAAAAAATTAAATAAAAATTGAAATTGAAGCATTTTGATTGGCCGCTGAAGACCTTTATTTGCACATAAAATAAAAAATATATTCCGGTAAGATTGTGCGCCTTCCGTCGAAGTATATGTGTACCAAGTTTCACTGTGATAGCTCTAGCCGTTTTTGGGAAAAGGATTTTAAAGGTTTTTGAGACTTTTCAAAATGGCCACCGGGTCACTCATACTCATAAAAACCATATAACTTCAAATTTTGAACTTGAAGTCTTAAATGGTTCCTTCGATATTAGATAAAATAGAAGTTATAGTAATAAAAATAATAATCGGAACAGTTTCATAAGGGTTTCTGACCTGAAGTTCAGAACCCCTAATAATCATTGAACTTAACAAGTTATCCAAGTAAACTTGGTTGATTGATTGATTGGGGCTCTACGCTGTACTTAAGGCTATTTCACCCATATGATGGCGTTCCAGCCAAATCAGTAAAGTAAACCACTGTTACCGACGCTGGCAACACAGAACATGTCACAGAACATTAACAAAACAGGACACCAAAACAAATCTGGTTGTCATGTCCCTTAGCTTCCAAGTAAACTTGGAAGCCTAATAATACACTGCTTGCATGTTCCAAAACAGTAGCTACACCAACCTGGAGGCCATTTTCCCCAGCATCATATTTGTTGTCACCATCTAGAGTTTCTACTTTGATATAATCTTTGAAAGACTCGAGGACTGTTGAATAAAAGAAAGAAGAACAAAATCAACAAAATTATGTCATTCGTGTGTGTGTATGTGTTTAACATAATATTCAATTGTCTCTCAATTGAATGCAATATGTATAAAATTCATTTTTGAAAAAAAAAAAAAAATATGATTAAGTCTGAAAAAGTGAAGTAATTCAGAGAATTAATTACTTTAACTTACTAAAGTAGCTCCTACTTCCTCATATGTCTTGGTATTTTTCAATAAAAGTTAAATTATATTTAAATGATAAAGATAAACAGACTTACTAGTTTTCTTCCCCTTCACATTTAACTGTATGTCATAGAATGCTTCTTGCCTCTGAGAACAGTAGCTAACATGTTTGCACTTTATATAGGACTGGAAAGATAAAAAAAAAAGTAAAAAAAAAACTGAAAACAAAATAATACCATCTTAAATTATCAGATTCCACTAATCCAAATGATAATCAATTTATCACTTGATCTGTCAACAGATTTTGTCTCTTAATCAGGCTCAATCATCCAAAAAAAGATGTCGACTAGTTTCTTAAAACTTAATACAAATTTTTTTATGACAATATCCCAGTTTTAAATTCTATGAAGTGAAGTCGTTTGCGATCAAATTTGTTTTAACAAAGTTCTATGAAACTATCCCAGACTTTTGGATGTCTGATTTTACATCTCCATGACTGTCTTTGACGGTTTGATAAATGGCTTGATCTTTTACCTAAAGACTTATTTCATTGCACAACATCTGCTAGCTTCAAGACTTCTTATCATCTAATATGAGAAGGTGGCTTCATAAAACTTTAAATTACGATGAAAAGATTCTGTGCAATCCTAAATGATAGTAATTTAGGTTTGGTTTATTTGAGAAAAGTAAAGACCAGTCACATACCAGCATTTTACCCTCAAATAGCCGAGGTATTGTTCCTTCTACAAGAGTTTCCTTCATTTTACTCTCCATATTATCCAACAGCTACAAAACAAAGGCTTGATATAAACATTAGAAAAATGTCAGGAATACAGAAAAAAAAAACCAAGAGAAGCAAGATGACATTAATATGACTAAAATGTCAGCAGGGGAGCCAAATCATTGAAGTAAAGCACCTTTAAAAACACTGGCAAACAAACAATCACATGACAAAAGCAGGGCACCATAACAAATCGGCTTCCTCATCAAGTTTTTTTTGTAAAAATATTTATTAAATTGATGTCTCTAAAAACAGATTGTTGATTGGGGTTTTACACTGTACTTGAGGTTATTTCACTTGTATGACGGCCTAATTAGTGGATTAATTGGTGTTTAAAGCCGTGCTCAAGGTATTTCACTAATATGCGGCCCTGTGAAGCAGAAGACAGTAAAGCTAAATCGGTGGAGGAATAAATCCAACACAGTCTAACGCTAAACCAAGTGAGCCACGACACAGACTTAAAGGAACAATAAATATTACATACCACTCTACATAGTTCTTGTACATCATGTTGCATGAATGTGTCGAGTGTTTCCCACCTGTGAGAGAGAAACATATTGGTAACAACTATATGACAAGTGTTATTAACAGTACTGTAAGGTCTCAAAACACTCACTGAACTTCCTTATTTTAAACTGATGAAGAATGGAATTATGTTAGATACTACTTTCACAATAATTGTTGAATTAATATTTTGTACTGAAAATGTGCCGCATAATATTTTTCTGTACCATATTTTCTGAAATTTAACTGCAGATATTTCTATTGGGTTAATTGATTGGTGGTTATCTCCGTGCTCAAGGATATTTCACATATATGACGGCGCTGTATTCCAACAGTAGACAGCAACTCTTAATACAACTAGAAAAGAAGCAATCAATTCATAAATTGCTTGAATGTATGTCACTTCAGTGTTTTTGCTGTTGGAAAGATAATTTTGATGACAGCATGAATATAATCGAGAAACATGCTGCCCTTAGCCAGAGGGCTATTTCTATTGGAATTTTACATTACACTGCTCTCACATAATTTGTTGTTT
Organism: Katharina tunicata; assembly: GCA_032466195.1. NCBI lineage: Eukaryota > Metazoa > Mollusca > Polyplacophora > Chitonida > Mopaliidae > Katharina > Katharina tunicata. The sequence goes on along the minus strand of JAVFBZ010147295.1, from coordinate 5,198 downwards.
AACATACAGTAGCAGGAACAACAAACATCAATCCGAACAATTATTAACAGATAATGTAAAGCGGAGTCATAAAAATACAACATAAGCAAGATGAAGTGCTTTACCCAAAAGACTTTGTTAGTTTCTTTGTTCCAACTGGTTTATCACTGAACTGAAGTTCATAGAAAACTCTTTGTAAAGCTAATGGTACACTTTTAGAGGAATCATCACTTTCTGTGGGCATCATATACACAGCCTGGAGAGAGACATTGATAATATAGTGATAAACATGGATTATATATACATGGCTTCCAAGCTACATACATAGTAACAAGAGCTATTCTACATGTTGTATATATATCCCTGTGCCAGTGTGATTACTCATGACAAAAATATACATATATGCATTACATGAGAACTTGATGTATATATTTTTGTCAATAGTAATCACGCTGGCAATGAGATAATGACTAATGAAAACTGATATATCATCTCATGTTCTAGATTAATTATCAATGTATATATAGACATGTTAATTCAGCATTGGTACAAACAATGACATTTCCACAAAAAAATACAATAGGCTTTACATTTGGAACATTAATTGAAGGAAAGGTGGAAAGGGAACCAAGAAAACTGATAAGTGTATCTTAGTTCGCCAGGAATACGTATCAAGGTGTGATTAAACTTATTGGCTTTTAAACTTTCTTCTCTGGATTGTTAAAAAATATATAAAAATCGTCAAACTCCAGAATCTCCGACAAACTTACTAGTGAGCATGAGATTTACTGATTTTGTATCATGAAACTAGATAACATTTTGTGTTCAACCTTTGCAATTTGATTGTGGTATACATACTTACCCTTCTTAGTTTATTTGTGAAGAAAAGAGTTTGTAACAAGGAGTTCATATAACAGGTAGCACCTTGATTCTTTAAACCTACAAAACCTGTGTGTTTCTTCGAGTCCCAACTGCAATCACAAAAAGTATACAAAGTAAGAATTTATTAAGATTTGTGTTTTTGTGTTATCAGTTATCAATAATTGTCTATGTACATCGTCAACAGTACAATTTTTGGTTACATTTATAGTTACAAATTCACCTTGCCAGAGTGAACTCTGAAAACAATTGATCCATTGATTGGTGCTTAAAAGTATTTCACTTATATGACGGCAGTATATTCCAACAGTGGACAGCTACTCTTAACACAACCATAAAACGGGTAGTCACTTTATTGTTTTTTTGCTGTTGGAACGATAGTGTTCCTCCATAGCTAAGTATGACAGCATGAATATAATCTGGAGACATACTGCCCTTAGCCAGAGGGCTATTGTAGTAGAAAGTGACTTGTCTTTAATAAGTTGAAAACTATTGAAGATAAGTTTAATTAGTTAATGAACTGTAATCTTAGTATAGCGGTATATAGAAGCTAACTGATTACTGACCAGACCCCATGGGGAGCATCAGCTATAACATGGACCTCCAGTGTGATTGAGTCGTCTTTACTTATGTAACCTCGACTTGTCTCCAGTAAATCCTAAAACATAAACATCAGACTATTCAAACAACCGATGCATTATGCATTACAAATCTGTTTGTTTGTTTGTTTGATTGAGATTTTACGCCGTATTCAAGGTTTAAATTATGTGACGCCGTGCCAGGCCAAATCGGTGAAGGAAACAAACGTAAATGACGCTGGCAACATGCAAGACAGGACAAAACATTTACATAACAGTAACAAAACAGGACCCCATAACATATCAACATCCTGTGCCCCTTAGCTCAGAGCACCAGGTCACAGGAGGTGCCAACCTCCCGTTACAAATCTGTTTACAAGCTGATAACTTCATCCTGGTGGGATAGATACAATAACATTGATTTTCATGTAATGACTGTGATGAATGTTTTCATTTCAATAATAATGTTTGTTTATCAGAAGCCCTTATCATTGTTCTGAAGTTCATTTCACTCATTTAGAAACAGCGTTTCTTAACGAGTTCAATCCACCCACGTCTCTTAAAATATTAATGCAGATGATGGACTTGGCGCCCGAGAAGTTCTAATAATTTTAATTAAATAATTGGCACTATTTTACTTTCCAAGACAAATATGTCTGAATAAAATAATTCTGGGAAAAATTATTTAATAAATGGCATAACAAGAAGTATAATATATTTCTTATATAATCAAAGACCTAAACACAATATTGGTTGGCTTAATAGATCAATTAATATAATATAATTTCTACAATTACAATATCTTCACTTCAATTCACTTAGAAATGCTATTTTATTTAAACTCGGAATAAAAATTTATAAATTAAAAGCATTGTAATTAAAATAAAATGTTTGACTAAAACATTGTAAGCTAAGGTTTTACTTACATTCCAGGGTATAAAATGGCTAAATCCCCAATCATTCTCCTTACTGTAGAACAAATGTTGTATCTCTGAAAACAAGACATAAGGATGAGAAAACTAGACTATTATAGTCAACATGCTGGATAATTCTGTCTGCCTAATAAAAACACAGAAGTTACATTTTTTTTACTGGGTGTGCTAACAGAAGCTTCTAAAACTTGCTATAAAGAAAATGTGAAAGTTAGTAGGATGTTGTTTACGTTAGAGTAGACATCCAAAACTGGTTAGACATGTTTTGATTAAATACTCTTTTTCCCCTCAGTTCTGATCTCAAAATAAGGCAGATGTTAATAAGTGCTTTAATACTTACTTCTACTGAAAGGGTCTGTTTCAGGTGTGTGTGTGAGGATTTTAAGCTCAGCTGCAGCATTACATGACCATGACCTGTATCACAACCACAACAACGACGATTAAACATTTATTCTTAATTAAAAACAAATGAGACGTTTGCATTAATGTTTAAGTAGACGTGTTATGATGGCAATTTTATTGTATAAATAATTTTTTAGGAGGTAATAAGTATACTGAAATAAGAAAAAAATAGCAAAACAAACAAAAAATGTAAAAAACCTTAAAATATAAAATAAAAATAAAATTTGTTTGATTGGTGTTTAACATCGTACTTATAAAAATAAAAAGATAATTATTATCTCTAAACTGTTTTAAAACATAACATAATGTATGGAGTGGTGTTATACAAAGAAAATCAATCTGACTTATGTAGATTCTTTGTAAAAAGTTACTCTCTCTAATCTCAAATGAAGTGCAGTTTAAAGGATTGAGGCATCCACGATACTTACGCTGATTCAGAGTCTGCATTACACTGTAAGAAAAATCCTAAACTCTTTTGATGACTTTGTTGATTCTGCCGAGGCATTGCCATTATTTTCCTATGACACAAAAGAAAATATTCTATGTAAATAATCATTTACATAGGAAGAGAAACACCCATTTGAAAAGGAATGTATAAATAAAGGTTAAGTATTTTTCCATCTGTTGGATATTTTTTGATGATAGCTTTACAAATATTAAGACTGTAATGAAATTTTTGGATTGAAATAGATTGTTTGAAATTCAAAGGATCAAACTTCTCCAAAGTATATACATACATGTATAACCCTCCTACAGTTGGAAAGCAAACGGAAACATAATGTAAATGAGCAAAGAACCATAATAAAGAGTGATCATCGTCAATCATACCATGGAAGGTTTCGAACCATGCACGGTGGGCTAAGTGTAGTTTCTTTCAGTCTGCTGATATTTTCCACCGTAAAGCTGAAAGTTGCTTCAGCTCTACTCTCATCTAAAAAAGAAGAGAAATAGATTAAAAAATAGACACATATATAATATACCAGGCGGTCACAACAAAATGGACAACTAAATAATTCAGTTTGACCAAAAATTAATTAAAAGATCATGGTCACAATTTTATGTAAAAAAAAACAAAAAAAAATATGTCAGACAATATTACTAATGAGCTCACTTTTGTATCATTAAATTATACATAGTATATTTGTCCTGAGGTCCAAACTTATTTAAGACCTTTTACGACAAACATGTTTGCCAAGGTTTGTCAAAATTCACCTTACAAAAAGAGTGCGGACATTTTTCTAGATCACCAAAATGACAGTGACCCTAGTTTGCCTACAACCCTTAAATTAGACTTGGTTCGTCATTTAAATTGCATAACAAGAATGCGTGGGAAGTTTAACAATTAGTCCATTAAAAACGCTGCTCCAATGAAGACATTTGGAAGTTTAACAATTAGTCCATTAAAAACCCTGCTCCAACGTTGACATTAGGAAGTTTAACAATTAGTCCATTAAAAACCCTGCCCCAATGATGACATTTGGAAGTTAAGCAGTTAGTCCATTAAAAACCCTGCTCCAATGATGACATTAGGAAGGTTAGCAATTAGTCCATTAAAAACCCTGCTCCAATGATGACATTAGGAAGGTTAGCAATTAGTCCATTAAAAACCCTGCCCCAATGATGACATTAGGAAGTTTAGCAGTTAGTCCATTTAAAACACAGCTCCCATGATGACATTTGGAAGTTTAATTAGTCCATTAAAAATGCTGCTCCAATGATGACATTTGGAGGTTTAGCAATTAGTCCATTAAAAACCATGCCCCAATGATGACATTAGGAAGTTTAGCAGTTAGTCCATTAAAAACACAGCTCCCATGATGACATTTGGAAGTTTAATTAGTCCATTAAAAACCCTGCTCCAACGATGACATTTGGAAGTTTAACAATTAGTCCATTAAAAACCCTGCCCCAATGATGACACTAGGAAGTTTAGCAGTTAGTCCATTAAAAACGCAGCTCCCATGATGACATTTGGAAGTTTAATTAGTCCATTAAAAACGCTGCTCCAACGATGACATTAGGAAGTTTAACAATTAGTCCATTAAAAACCCTGCCCCAATGATGACATTAGGAAGTTTAGCAATTAGTCCATTAAAAACGCAGCTCCCATGATGACATTTGAAAGTTTAATTAGTCCATTAAAAACGCTGCTCCAACGATGACATTAGGAAGTTTAGCAATTAGTCCATTAAAAACCCTGCTCCAAAAATGACATTAGGAAGTTTAACAATTAGCAGTGGTGTAACTTAACTTTTTTATGTGGTTGCCACCAGGGCAAGCAAAATGTGAAAACTGGTTGCCCTGATCAAATTTTACTTGCCCTAGTCCAATCCTTATTTATATACTAACTATAAGACATACACACAAAAATTGAAGAAAATGAAATAAAACATATTATGAGAAAAAGTTGAGACTTTTATTATTTTCT
>JAVFBZ010147284.1:0-19988 GCA_032466195.1 Katharina tunicata | reverse complement strand
TATGAGATAATTTCTCGGCTTTAATTAGTCGATATCCCTGTGCCAGTGTGATTACTCTTGACAAAAATATATATATCCTGACATCGCAGATAGAATTCTCTTAAATATTGATAAGCCTGATTGATGTTTAAATTCACTCCGTATGTAATATATGTGCTTCTGCTTATGATAACTTTGCATAGCTGATATTTGAAAAAAACCCACAAGAAAAGCCACCCTGTGCCATGCTTAATGATTTCTTGGTTTGATTAGTGTTTAACGTCGTAGTCAAGAGTATTTCATCTATATGATGACTTTGCATTGCCTATGTATGGTGTAAAATTGAGAAGAAACCTCGTAAAAAACACCCAGCGAACTCTGCAGCCACCGAAAAACAATGATGTGGCTTGAAGAATTAACTACATCGGAGAGACAATGTTCGTCCAATACTAAGTACAGTAGCATCAATGCAAGTTCAAAACAGTTTGTCCTCGAGCAGAGGGCACTTAATTTGTGACCAAGTTATCAACAGGTCATGCAGATTAGCTAGCGCAATTTTTCACATTTCACAATTCAGTAACATACGCACTCAAAAGTTCTGAATATTGCACTATCACAGAATCGCATGAAAACATGACATTTTTTCTTAAAAAGTACAAGTTAGAGGCGTTTCAATAATTCCAATATCAAATTTGTAGGTTGAAGATGAGTTTTTTATTAACTAAAAAAAATAAAAACTGAATTTTTAATTGGAAATGTATCAGTCTGCTGACACAGCTCAGACACAGTTTGATATACCAGCCCACTTTCCGTTAAATTCAAATAACAAGCTTTGTACCCAATGAATAATTTTTATTTTAACATGACTGTTTTAATTTTTGAACAAACATCAAATCTTAAAAAAATCAAGGCAAACGGAATTAGTTGAAAAAATTTTGGGTGTGTATATGACTTTAACAGTGTGTTCGTTTCATTAGGGTTTCATGCCATACTAAAGGTCATTTCACTTATATGACGGTTTGACAGCCCTAATGGGCGAGGGAATCCATCCTAAATGACACTGGCAACAGACAAGGATACCACAGGGCAAGGACAGGACACAAAACAGGACACCACAACATAATGACTTACGTAAATGCGACAGGATAAGCAAACCTCTCCTTCATATCAATGGCCATAAACGGTACATACGCCCTTCCATTAATCGATGAAGTTTTTCTGGTGAGAGAAAATTATAAAACTTAGAACATTTTTAGATCTAAGTGACAAATTTAAATCTCATCTATATAATTCACTTTTGATGACATACCTCCCTAGCAACTAATTCATTTTCCTGTTTAACATGACCAGGGTCAGGGGAACACATGTAACTAAGAACAAAAAAAGTCAGAATTTGTTTTTGGCATGGCTTCCTCTGGACAACGTCACTAATATGTGTGATTATCCTACTAAACAACGAAGTCATAATTCAGCCGTTGCAAATTGGATGTCAGAGATACCGTCACACACCTTTAAGTGGATGTCCCAGGTTTGGTCATACAAATATACACTACAACAAATTAGCTCTATAGCACAAAACCAAATCATGAATTTACATTCGAAAAATGAACTACAGTTACCAAAAGCTTATCACATTTCTCCAACACAAGTCTAATATTGGTCCAGTCCTCAAATAAAATAATCCCCAGAAGAAGCAAACTGGACCTTACAACCAGCCCGAGCCGCCTTCGCCCATCAGGTCAACACATTGTTCATTAATATGTTGCTTATCTGAGAAAATGATTGAAAGAAAGCTAAATAAAATCCAGCCCACCTGGCATTGCCCAAATGTCCGTATGGCCAGTCCACCACTGATCCTCAGTTTGATTTAAAATAGAGACAAAAAATTAACAGTGCTAGGACAACATGTGGAAAGAAAATATTGTAGATAAATATTTTGTATTTGTTTGGTTTGGGACACAATTTAGTGCTTGAATAATTTAGAAACAAGACTTTTCAATTACTTGTAGGTCCATACCTCAAAACTGCTATTTCCTCGACGGAATATTCTCCTGAGCCAGTTGTTCGAATGGCTTTATTGGCAGGACTGTTATTTGAACCAGGGACATGAACCGAAGAAGACTGGGGACTTTTCTCATCATCATCTAAAAACGCCCCGAATCCTAAAATAGGCATGACTTTTGATGTTCCTTTACTGACTGCCCGGTTTGTCGGTGCAGAATTTGATGAAGGTTTTGTCTTAAGCTGGTTTCCCTTTTTCAAAAATTCTGCCCTGAAAAGTTTTGAAAATGTTTAAGGTATATTTAAAAATATATTCTTTATGTATAAAATCAATAAAATTACACCACCAATCGGCTATATAACATCTCGTAGCTTTGAGTGAAACAAGAAGTTCCCACTGACCTACCTAACAACGGAGAATTGTAGATCAACAATATGTACTTTTGAGTATACACAAGACTTGGATAAATTAATTGTAGCAAAATGAAGCCAGTTATGATCAAACATTTTTGTTAGTTTTATAGAGCTACCCACAGACACATTTTTCCTGTGTAACTGCAGCTAATATGGCTTTTCTTATTGTTATACAAACTTTTTTTTAAATGATGCTAAAGATGTGTATTCTTATTGGTGTATCATCATCGAAAAATAGACATAAAAGTGTGATCTTGTTACCTTTCTAAGGCCTGGGTTGCTAATTTTGTTACCTTCTCTTTAACGGCAGCTTCTGAGGTTTCTTGTCTCTATTTAAAAGTTGAAACAGAATACAAAGTCAACGAATAATTTATAAAGAATGATAACAATGGTCTATCGGTAGAGCATCAATCTTTGCACTCAATAGCTTTTATTCAACTATTTTTTTAATTGGCCTACTCTTTCACTAATATGGCAATATAGCATTACTTGTGTAAGGTGGAAAACCAAGAGAAAAAAATCTCCACGATCTCAGACACTACCAGAAAAACTTCTCCACAAGGAGATTCGAACCATTCAGTGTATAGTGAAGGGGATTAAGCAGTTCAACGCTCAACCAATTAAACCATAGCTTGTACAAGTAGAATCACTTTTTATCCAATCAAAGTTTAAGACTTGAAAAGCATACAATTTTGAATAAATTTCCAGATACCTTACTGAGAGTAAGATTGTGGCAATAAAAAGGAATACAACAATAGGGAAACCAGTTTAGATTAAATAAAAATATAGTTGTTTCATATTTCTTTCTTTAAAAAAGGTCTTACAATTTTGAGGAACATTTCCACCGACTGTGAATAGAGTTCTGCGGCCTCATCCTTGCTGTCATGGTCATCTTCTTCAAAGGCTTGATTTAACAGGAAGACGGCTTTGTCCATGTCAGACTAAAGACAGAGAAATTATATACCCTAAATGCTTAACAAATTCGACCCCTTTACAACTTATAAAACTATATTTTATGCAAAGTTTAAGGAGTGTAGAAACACACTGTTGAAATTTTTAGGAAGTTCACACTTTAAGCTACAAGAAAATACAATTTTGTGTTCCAATCTCACCTTAATACCTTCAATAAATGACTTGAAATATGTGTCCATAGAGTTCGAATTTGTTGAGCATTTAGGGTATCATGGTTTAATTTACAGCTTGTTTGCTTGATTCAGTTAATTGTTTGTTTCTTTGATTGGGGTTCTAAGCTGTACTTTAAATTATATCGCTCATTATTTTGGCTTGTCAGCCCATTGTCCCTATTTCCTTCACATTTAAACTGAGGTACTTTATAATAATTACATGTATTAAAAGATAACACTCTTGCCAATAAGATCAATTAATTTATTACCTGATGATGAGATTTAAGAATAGAATTTGCTGACTTAGTAGGAGTTTGACCTGCAAGGGAAAATAAAAAGAGTTACTAAATATCATCTGAAAGGATTATATATTGCGTCAAATACATAACAATGTGTTATGTGTCTTGAGAATATTTATATGATGAAGGTTAAGTCAATTGGATATCAGACAAAATAATCTTGTTATTTCAGATAATGGCATTCATATCGTGACATCATCAAATTTGGATCTTCTTTTGTTACACTGTATGTCTAAAAATAATGTAAAATAACAAAACAATTAAATGAATAATTCAGATTGTTAACTTTAAAAAAAAAAGAGATTGACAGCTAGATTTTCATCTAATTACGTTTTATTGCAAAATATCCAATGCATCATGGCCTTTAAATCTATAAATCTGGTACAAAAACTTGCGAAGCTTACTCAAACGTTTTAACGCCTCTGCTCTGAGAATGTACTCGTTTGCCTTTTCCACAATGCTGGGCATCTGTGATCCCGCAAGAGCTGCTGAAAGGAGGGCCTGACCAGCTTCCTGGTAAAAAAGCCAGTTAACAAATATTGAGTCGTAAGTTCTTGGTTTAATTTATGTGATTTCTTAATAACAATTTAAAGGTTAAAATTTTAAATCTCCAAATCCTCATGAACAATTCTATAACTTTTATAAGCAGGTGCTTGACATATAACATGTTTTAGAATATATGATCTGGATATTTTACAGACTTGCAGGAATAGTACGGTAAACTTGTTCTATTTACTGTAGGTTTTTAAACAAGTTTAAGATTTTTTTAAAATCTGTTAAAGACTTACAGTATATTCTTACAATGGATGCTACTGCTTTGTTCAGTTTGGCTTAGGGAAGTTACGGTACACAAAAATATTTGAATACTAAAGAACCCATAACTCAAAAAAATCTTTAACAGCTTTTGTATAGCCACCTTAATTTTTTCTCATAAACTTCTATGGTGGAAAACAGACTTAGACATAAACCTTACCGCATAATAAAATAGAGCATTGTCGACTTCTCCCTTTGTGTCGTAGTCCACAGCCAGACATGCTAGGTTATGTCCATCTTTCTCCAACACAGTGGGGTCCACGCCGTAATTACCTCCAGTAGGATCGGACATCTCTTCGCACGGAACCGCTTGCTATTTCTGCTCAAATGGCACTCATGATGACTCTTCTTAAATATAAGTTTTTATTTGGTTATTCAGTTGGTGTGTCATGTTGTACACATGGTTTTTTCACCTATCACGAAAACGTCTTAATAACAAGAAAGAAATCTAGTCCATTCCTTATAGGCCCCAGGCCCAATACTTATGGTCAGCATAATAACCAGCATATTGTTGCATTGTAACTAAATAAAGAAGTTGTCATCCATAGAAAAGCGCATTGGTAACTTATTAGTTTTAAGTTGTTCAGCACAAACTGGCCAACTGAGCCGGAAATATCTGGTCGGTAGATGTTAATGGCTAGACTGAATCCATTTGCAACAGCTACACCATCTTGAGTTAGCATAAAGTTAGTGTCAAGGTGATAGGTCAGGCAGATTAACAAAGGTGGGTTGTTTTTTGCTCAGTTTCGTATGACAACGGAAAATGGAAGGGGGGAATGCTTGGCATCAAAATTGAATAAATCAAATTCTTGGGCAAGGGCTGCTAAAGACATAAAGTGCCTTGTGCCATTTAAAGATGTTGGATTTTGATGTATAAAACTAATTTTACATTGATTTGTAGGGAGATTGATTTATTCTCTAGCTCCTCACTTGTTCACATTGCCCCAAATGACTCATTATCACCCGACACAAAGATTTGACGATTGCGAAACTAAACTCAACATTATTTATCAGGCTGTTGTTGTTAACATGTAAGCCAGAGCACTTGCAAATCATTTTATTACCGTTTATAGCGACGTGACAGTTCGTGTAGAAATGATCGCCAGATAGCCTTATCAAGCCAATTCGCCTTTCGGCAGAAGATTTTGTGGTCTGTTAGCAAAACCGCGGTCAATCAGGTAAATCAAACAGTTTCCTCTTGTTTATGTCATTAACGTCAACTCACTTCCTCGTCTTTCGCGCTCGTTTGTATTCAGAGGTAAAATAAGTCTAGTCGACAAAAACTGCTCACAGTGGAGAAATTGAAACCAAGCGATCGCCAGATCATGGAACACACGCATACACACAATCACAAAAACGGCTTCATGCAATTAAATACAACCAAAAGCGTGCTCAACCACGACAACATTGGCAAATGAGACGAAAGGCGACACACAGAAAAACTGCAGCTTTGCTAGACAAGGTTTCCCGCCCCCAGCCCACATACATGTAGGCATAGTCATTCTAAAATAGAGAATCAAATCAGTCTCCCACCGTACGTCGAGTCTTTCACGTAAGGTATTGACTGGCCATCTTGTTGTTCTTCAGAAAAAGTTATCCCTCTTTGCTTTTTGTAGCGAGCACGTTAACATGTGATTAGGTGGTACTGCTTTACGATTTTATCTATTTTTTCTCGCTTTTACAGACTTTAGATTGATTCGGCCCAATAACAACCTTTTTTTGTCTGATTAATTTGAGGTAATTTGGAAGTAAAATTAAGACGATTCATTCACCAGCGCACTTTTTTGCGGAAACATTACTACAACAACAACAACAACGATGGCCTGTTATTACATGAGTGCTAGTATTCTTCTCAAACTGGAGAAAGGTACGAGCCTTTTTTAGTATGAGATATAGCCTATGTCTACATGTCTACATACCGATGGTTGGCCAACATCAACCGGGGTAAACCTCCTGTGCTAGTTATGAAGACAATATCGGATTTATCAAGTTTGGACCTACATAGGCCAACATTACAACGTTGATCGAGTGTAGAGAAGGCCACCACGGAATAAAACCATTGGCTAGTGAATATGAAACAAACTGATGTGATCGCCAAAAGAAATAGTTTTCAGTATAATTGGTAGGCCAAATGAAAGAAATGAAAGAAAGACAATCGGGTATAATGGAACAAAAATCCCAAGGGACTTGTAGGCCTAATTGTGGAAATGTATACAAGTATAGGCATTATATAGAGCCTATACTGGCCTACGTTAAGAGAACGCCTAAGATTAGAAATTTAAAGCAGATGTAGGCTATACGTGAATTAAGCAATTAAGTTGCTAAAGAATTATTTCTTTTTGTGAACGTTTAAATATAGTACCAATCATGAAAGCGTTTTCGGGTAATCGGCGTCAACAATTAGGGTATTAGAGTATTGACTGACCATCTTGTTGTGGACCTAGAAAGAGTTATAGTTACATGATGTTTATAGTGAGCAAGTTTTATAGTTATTTAGATGGTAGGCCTACATCAGCTTCATGATTTTATCTGTTCATTTTACCAACTGCAAAATGAATCGGCCCTTTGACAACATTTTTACTCTGTTTCATTTTAATTCAGTTTGTAGGAAAATTTAGACGATTCAATCGCCAGAGCATTTTTTTTTTTTTGCGGAAACAGTAGGCCTACCACGACAACAACAAAGATGGCTGATCATTACATTAGTGTTCGTATTCTTTTTAATAACGAGCAAGGTACGAGTCTATTTTAGTATGTGTCTGACAGAGCTACATTCAAGATACCGCATACAGGCTCTAGCCTATATGAGGAATTGGAAAGTGATTATAGATTACTGAAATGAAAAATGGACATTCGCAAAATGCCGGGCTCTATATATGGGCCTTAATATCATTAAAAAAACGAAATGTTATCTGCTATCAAACAATGGGTTAAAATGGGGAGACAATCATGTTACACGTAAGTTTAAAAAACTTAGGTCTATAACTGCATTCGTAACAATATGATTAACAGGGTCTTTAATGTTCAGACCGACTGATACATTTTTAACACCGTATACACGGCATCAGGAAATAAACATTTAGGCCTATAATACAATGCATTGTGAGTGCATATGTCGCACACTATAGGTCCCCTATAGAATAGACAAAGCCACAAAATAAACTAAATTGAACGACAAAATAGTTTTATTTATGTATATCCGGTTTGTATATAAACAGAGAAAAATGACGGGATACATTTATGACGTTGAGATTGATCATAAAATACATTTGCCTGCATGTCAGATAAAGGATTCATCTGTCTTTGGACAACATTGTTATACCATATACATGTACATCTTGTTTTATGTGGCTTGTTTCTGGCATCATAAACAGTGCCCCAATCTAGATGGCACAAAATGGCCAGCACTGGCGTGCGAGGAGGCTGTTTATTTTCGAATGTTGATGTTCTGTCACATTTTACGACGGAGATGTCCGAATCTAAGCTTATGTGTATCACCTAAGACTCGGATTTACTCTCCGACTTCCCCCGTTTTTCCGGGATTCCATATTTTAGGCTTACTGGAATTGAATTAAGATTCACAAAGATCTTTCTAATCACAGGTTGGGCGAAACCATCAAAACATGCTAATTAGGGTTAGGGTTTAAAACATAGTTCCTGGAGTAATATTACTAGGAGTTACTAAATGGCGCGCTGATACTTAATTATAGATGAAGTCTCACAGAATATTCACTAATCATGTTTATGATATGTTTTGTCACTGCAGACCCATCTCCCTTTGCGTTGAGGAAGATGAATTACAAAGGATGCTACGGTGGCCCAAATCCCACATTTTACGTTTTTTATATTTTTTTTATTTGTAATCTATCACCTGGGTGATAATATTACCACAGGGGTGGAAAGTATTTTCACCTGGTTGAAAATAATTTTCCCTGGGTGGAAATACTCTCACTTGGGTGATAATATTTCCACCCAGGTGAAAATCATGTGATAAATATAAAGCTTCGATTAGAGAGATGGCAGGGAATTATTTTCACCCAGGTGACAATATTTCGACCCAGATGGTAATATATTCACATGGGTCGAAATATTATCACCCAGGTTTAAAGTAAAATGATTGTAAAACAAAAACAAAAACCAAAAAAAATCACGAAAAATCGCATTTGGGCCTGCAGCAAACCACTGTATCGTCTTGACCTGTGCATGCAAATTTAAACTCTTTCACAAAGTTATCGTCACACACAAGAAAAGTGTAATTCCGAAAAACGAGAACTTTATTTTGACTCAATATTTCAGCGTTAATCAGGAGATGGTGGCAAATTGATAGCAACAAATATTTATCTACGTAAACAGTTTACATAAGATTGGAAAAGAGAAAGAAAAAAACCTTTAATAACGTAAACAAAAAGCTATGGTTGCTCACACAAAAGGGTCATTTTAAGCGGAAATAAAATATTTTGACAACAGAGAGAGTTCTTTAAGCTTATGATTAAGAATAGGTTGTCTGCGCATTGCTAGAGCTTACATTACCAATACACCAGACCCGTGGGCAGTGGTCGTCAGTAGATGTGTCACTGTAGCTAGTAAGGCAATATATAATATAAATCAGGCACTAAGACCACATTTAACCTATACACACGTGTAACAGTTTTACAAATTAATGTAATAATCAAGGAAGGTAGTTTTTCACCTTATATATTGACAAATATTCAAGTCAAGGTGCCCACATACAACCGCAGAAGTCTACTGGATGTAGACGATAGCTTGTGACTATTTATTTTGTGAGTCTATAAGCATATTCGTTAACCTAGGGTTTTATTCCGAGCTACTCTACATTACAACCCTTGGCAGATCGAACATATGTAACTAGAATGTACAATGGCGCCCTCTGTTGAATGAAGTGATCATGGTTCGAGTTAAATCCGTATGTTAAAATTACATTCAACCAACCAGATTGCGCTTACAACTTTCAAAAAGTCAATATGGCATAACCCAAACAACTCGATTCGATAAAATTGGCGATATATGCAGTATTGGAAAGTTGACAGAAAACAAACACAGATCCGTAACGCTCCGAAAACATTTAGGCCCTACCATATCGCCTTTTTGAAGAAAAAAAACCATCAGAAGACAGTCCTGAAATTTGTATTACTGACAATCACTTCTTTGCGTTTATAGTGGAGTATTCCCGTAATTATTGTATATGATTGGTGCCTACAAGTTCTGAGGCAATACAGTTCGGAATAAAACTCTTGGCTAGCGAAGATTGTGTATAAGGCGCAAAACTACCTTCCTTGGCTATTAAATTTAACTATTAAAATAGGGACAAGCTAGTGTAACATATAACAATAATTCTTATTGGCATTGAACATTGAGCAAAAGGTGGCTTGACTTAAAGAGACAGCCAATCAGAAACGACTTTATAAATCGCTGAAGACACTATGTACGGAATGAAAGCAGTTTTTTAAGCTGATAGAATTAATGGAAGAAATTCACAAAAAGACAACCTGAACCTTAACGATCAATTTTTTTTCGCAAGGTTCACAAGGCATAATACCGACAAGTAGATATTACATTAAGGAAGCAAAAGACGTTAAGTTCGAGAATATTTAGAAACAATTTATTGAAGTAATTTAGCTGTGAATAGAAGAAGATATAAGCTTTTAGGAAAACAGCTTTTCCCCCTTGTCCATTCAAAATTATACTACGAAGACATTTTTTTTGATTATAAAAACAAGAGCAATTTGAGAGATAAACTAATCAGACAAGTAGTTTTAAACATATTTGCATTTATAGACACAAAGTTTTTAGAGAAAGTATTTACAAAAACAAAATTGATAGTTAAATGATTTACCCGGCCAGTAATAAGAAACTGAATCACTCGTTGCTAAACTTATGGTTTTAACAACTTAAAAAACAACATTGAATATGCACTTTGAACTCAATGCCTTTATGTCATCCTGTTACTGACAATTAATGTCAAATCTGCTTTGAGCAGACTGGTCTTTGATCAAAGACTGACTTACATCATAAAATGTGGCGTCATCTAATCGGGGATAAAATGTTTGAACCACTGTGAAAAACCGGGCCTATATAAAAACGCTGGAAAGCTGCGTGAGTGTACAGTTATATTTGTTTATCTTTCACTGTACGCCAGAAAGTCTGTAAGAGACCTAATTTAAAGTTAAAGTGCTTTGAACAAACGGACCCTTGATAACAGGTTGATTCGGTTTCTTCAAATCAACAGGTATATAACATTTTAAAATACTTTTTAACATCCGATTCAAGGTCGATTTTTAACTGGATAGCTGGATCGCGCACGACACATTTATATTTATTTCTCATCTACACTGTACACCAGCAAGTCTATTACTTAAGCACCTATGCCAGGCCCAACCAGGATGTTTACACAAATCCAATCTTGTCTCGGTTCCATGGCATGACATGTTCGTGAGCCAGGCGGGTTTACTTGGGTTAACTTGCCCGGCACTCATTCCTTCCCCAAATTTGTATCCGAGTTGTCTGCAGGCTACGGTGGCATCCCGATCACCCCACCCGTCAAAACACACTCCACCCCAGGCGCCTTTGAAATAAACCTCAATCATCCCTCTGCCGTACCGTGACACCTTCACGAACCGAACCATCTGGTCTGTAACAGATTATGAATTGTACTTTATCTTTTGAAAAATGTTTACACGTTAAACTTCTTCATTTTTAAAATATTCTTGTATTGACAAAGTAGCCATTTACTTTTTTTCAACTGGAATGACTTCTAACATAGATTCTTCCTTTCTTTCGATCATTATTGCACTCGTACAGCACTTCGCTAGGCAATTATTTAGTGGGTAATTATGAAGATATATATTTCAATATTTCGAGAATCTCTGTCGGGATCCAAATTGGATCTTGTATCTCGTACTTTATGAGCTACAAGGGACATCAGCAAGCCGATTAGTTGTTATGGTAAGTTTTCTATCTGTGCTTGCTAATGCATGCATCATCGTCATTGTTTGCTACCAGTGATCATGAGGTAGACTTTATAAGTCAACCATTGGCTTGGCCTAGTTATATAGGCTAGTAACTTTCTCTAGAATGAGAAGAATACCGTGCAGCAATAATGTTTCCACAAGCCTTTAAAGGTTTCCGTTGCAGTGTATCCGCAACCACAACAACAAAAAGGCGTCGGAAAATGAATCCGATTCAATTTGAAGTTAGCAAAAGATAGTAAAAAACAACAACAACATAATATAAAGAGAATTGGGAAGCAGAACCACCCAGTTCCACCAATCAGATATAAAACTACTGAGAAACTGCAAGCATCTTTAACTTGTTAAGGCACACGGCAAGATGGCCAGTCATACCTTAGAGTGAATTACCCGATGGAAGAGAACTGATTGGAATCTCTCTTACAGGATGATTTGGTGGTCTGTTTTAGAATGGTGTAACATAACACCCCAATCAGAGACAAAAAATGACCAAATAGGTGTATAAATATCAATGCTTTCGTTCATTTTCCATTTGGTGAAGATTCTAACCTAACATAAGTTTTCTTTGTGTGTTTAGTAGATTTCTTGTAAAGGCTAAAAGGGATACTCCAATAAAGGTAATTTTATTATATGGCGATTTGTTTGTAGCTCGATTACAACACTTTAAATCAACATACTGATCCACGAATTCCTTCAGATAATAAATACTTACGACATACTAGTCCAAGATGTTCAGAACTGGAGCAGGGATTGTTAGCCTCAAATGAATTTTTGACGCAGGTTGAATCGATCGACGCTCGTATTTTGAGACAATCTGGATCCACACTCCATACTGTCCCAATCCCCGGGCTGAACATCCCCGAAGGGGCCAAGTGCCCCCCTTTGAAGCCCATCATCGTGCACATATTCCAGGCAACACCATCGGAGAAATCCTTTGAGCACACACTGCCCCAGATTCTCCCATTATACAGTTCCACACGGCCTTCCGCAGCTTCCGATCCGTCTACCAAATTTAACACGACACCTGTGAAAAGAAAGTGTGAAAGCTGTGAAAATTATCTAAGTCTACCAGTGGGTGTGTGTATGGTAGCCTCCTGTGTCCTGGTGCTCTCTGAGGTAAGGGACATCAGGACACCGACTTACTGTGATGTTCTGGTGTTGTCCTGTAAATGTATTGCGTCGTCTTCTATGTTGTCGGCGTCACTTATAGGTTGGTTTCCCCTTCGGGATGGCACGCCTTCATATAAGTGAAATAACAGTATGTATGGGGTAAAACCCTAAGAAATCAAATCCGTCTATCAAAGTCCTCTAAACGTCACGAAACGTCGAAATTCAATTGGGACATTCGACAGTTGCAATCACGTGTGCCTGTTATTATTTACCTATTGCAGTTCACGTGTAACTTTTTACATTACAAATATTAAAAATATTAAATATAGTACAAAAGCGCTAACATATACACAACACCAAATTTCAATGTCTATTTTGTTTTCAAGCACGTTTACGTATGTGTAGGAGGCTGGTCCGTCCTATTATTTCCTAATTTCACCATGATTTTACATATCACTTAACTCAACTTTACTTAAGGTCTTGCTGGACCCCTAGGTCGATGTTGAGTGAAATGTTTTTTCAAAGCCTATTATGACAACGAATATCAATCAGAAACATATATATCTATACAATATACTCACAGGAAAACTAAATTATAAGCTTAAATTTAACTATTTCTAATCAGAATTTCGATATAATTTTTTCGCCAGCATGAAGTTTGAATACTAGAATTTTAGTTTAAGGGAGAAAATTTCCAGATTGTTTAGCAAAGGCCAAGGTAATACAAGGCCATCAACGTGTTAACCCAACATGTGTCTGTTCTGAAGTATATTTTCTCTTCATATGTGTTTCGTTGGTAATCTGCTGTCATTTGTTTAAGTCGGTTTTATGCTATTGATAAATACAGCAGGATAATAATACCTATATGATTCCAGTTTATTTGTGTAGACAAAATTTATAGCTAAACGTTTTGAACAGTTAAGTATAAAACCGGAAAAATGACACCTAAATTAATTTTTGCTTCTCATTGACTCGTTTGAACCAGTAATAAAGTTATTGCAACGTTCAATAATAACTTATTGCAAAGACATGACTCCTTGAAACGACATAATTACTTTGCGGCAACGGTTTATTGAATAAATAAAAATACAACAATTGGACGAAATGTTTTCCACTGGTCATGTCTGTTGACTGTTGTTGTTTGTTACAGGAGTTAAAAATACTGATCCAGTGTTATGTGTTAGTGAGCCGGTTCGAAAAAGACGTTGTCATTATTTATGTTGGCCTCATGTTACCCGTGCCATAAAAACAAATATAACCGAAGCAATGCTGATTTTTTTACCGTGGTTAAAGTTTAAATGGGAGTCTAGTTGCCGCATTTTCATTTGGCTATATTATGGCATTGCAACGCTATATTAAGGCGTTTGAAAAAGCTTATGTTGTGGCAACGATTTTTTTTATGTCGTTGCAACTATATAATAGCTATGCACAACAACGTAAATAGCTTAGACTTTATGGATGACAACGTTTATTTCCGCTGGATCGTTTCGACCTAGATGCTAAGGCCGTGTTTGCAGAAACGATCTTAGCATCTATATTGAAACGTTGAACCGAAAGAAATAAAACCCAGAAGTTGCCATGCACAAAGTCTAAGGTTACTCTCGACTTCTGTATGCATCTAAAATAATATATAATCACTGTTTCAAACGAGTTCAGGTAGTATTTGTTTAAATTGGTAACATTACATGCCCCAAAGGTCCCAATAATTTATAATGAGATTGATTTAGTTTTGTGCTCATTGTTCAAATGTTAGTAGGGGAGAAATCTAAATGAGATCTGGTCGATCTGAGTAACACTTAAATACATCAAGAGTACGACATTTAAAAGGCAGGAAATAAAACCGATTTAGACAAAACAATCCGTCACTGTTTAAATACATACAATTTTGTGGCAAAAATTTCACCAAATATTAAATATGTGTCGACAAAATAACCCTACATTAAAAGTCAGTTTGGTAATTTTATTATTGACTCTTAAAATTAAAATTACCAAAAAATTACTCTTTCCTTTGAATCTTTTTTGGGAGAGCCGACAACAAGTTTATACATATGCCTACATTAAACATAACTTAACTTGATAGCTTCATTCCTCAAACAAAAATGAAAATCTTAAAATATAACAGTTCGCCTTCATATTCCGAATTCCGGCCATAAAATGAATCAAGTTAAAAACTAACTTACCAGACTTGCTAACCAGTTGAGTTATTGTTGGGAAAAATTTGTTGAATTTTTCCATCCTTTTGTAAATATGCTCCACTTTATCGTTGTACAAATTCACTGCGGTGACACCGGAAGTGGGTCCATTTGTTACTGTAGCGTCTGTGTAATGGCCGCTGGTCGAGGATGATTTTGATTGAATGTAAATTTTCGCTGGCTCTTGGACCTTGTCTAGCACAATAGACGTCGCTGCTAGAGATTTGTTAGCAGTCATTCCTATAACGTCCATTGTGTCCAACAAAAGTGGTAACCAACCAGTGTTCGAGGACACAGCTTCCATGATGTTTATACCCGCTCTACTGTGATTTAGAATTTCCTCGATTTGTAATCGCGTTTCTGCCTCATCCAGAGCACGTTTCCGAAAATCATCCGCCTTTGCAGCTGCTACAAGATTTGAATATTCTCTAGCCATACTTTCCATTTTACTGATCGAATCGTGGAGATCAAGAACAGTTGTTGGCAAAGATGTAGTACTAAGTTTAGTCAGTTCGGTAAGCTGGTCAAAAACGTGGGTGGCATTTTTAGACACTATCGCCCCTATCTGAAGTCTTAAAGATGCAGGTATTTTGCATTCTTCCGAAAGTTGGCCCGACTTCACATATTTTTCTGCAAGGCGTTTAGCTTCTAGTAAGCTATGCGACTGAAGCTCCTCCACTCTGACAGTTGATTTGGACGACTGCTCTTCGAGGTCACGTATCTTTCCCTCTAGATGCACTACATTGTCTGAGAGAGCTATGGTTTGTTCTGTTAAGCTCTCTCCATTTGTTATTAAACGCTCTAGCATATGTTCTGCATGACGCTGAAACTTGACCGAATCGCCAACTTCACTTTGCACAGACCTCAAAATCACCGTAAGGTTGTTCGATGCCTCCTTTGCCATTTCCAAAACTGTCTCTATTGGAATTGTTGGTACAGTAGGGGTAGTCGGTACTTGGGTAGTTGTGACTGTCGTATGATACTCCGCCTCTCGTAAAGCGGACTGGTTATGGTAATGCTCGAACAAATTTTCCAACTTTTGAAAATATTTTGCCAACGCAAATGTATCAATCTCTACCTTGTGGGGTGAAGACTTAATGTGATCCGGTGCTACCACGCCATCACTTGTACTGACGTCGTAATCTCTTTCGCGATGTGTTGCTTCAGTGACGTCATTGTAATTTAAAGTGCGGTTCTTGCTGATGGAAGACATGCTAATTTCTGATAACTTCTTTTCTAGCAGAGTTTTCATTTCAAAGAAACCTTTGTTGACATTGTCGTTTACAACCACAAGCGTTTGTTCCATTCCTTCGAACATATCGTTGTTTTGCCTGAATAACATTTTGACGTCATTGTCAATACTCGTGACCTTGTCTTTAATACCGGATAGATCAGCCCGACTGACCTCTATCTCTAATCCTGAAACCCGAGTACTAATATCCTGGATTTGACTGTTCGTACTTTTGGAATTCGAGTAAAGTAGTCCGAATTGTCTCACGCTGTAATACTGTAATCCATTGACCGCTCTTTCTAGAGCAGTTATTCTTGCACTAAGGGTGTCAAATTTGTGATCAACAACACGTAAGATGGTATTAATAACGGTGTCGTCATTCTTCTCCACTTCGTCTGCTTGTGATGAAATGGGATCTACTTCCCGCGCTGGCCGGCTCAAATTCTGCTCAATCCCATCTGCGTTTTCAAATGGCCAAAACGCAGACGACAGTGGCGCGAGACCCACCCACGCAACAATGCACCACGTCACCGGATGATTCATATCCACTGTGTCGAGCAAACCAATCTAGACTTTTGTTGTTATAATATGTACTTTCCCATACAAAGCGAGTTGAACTTCATAGAAGTATTCTCAATAAAATTCCAGAGTGGCCTACTTTATACTGTTTAACCGTTGATATGAACTTAAGCGCTGTAAACAAATCTTTGGTAAATGGAGAGCTTGTAACAGTTAGTCTAAACAATGTTAAGCTTCAAGGCCGACATACCAAAAACTATAATATCCGGGTACTTCTCTGATAAAAGTCGCCTGATCTGTACTGGAATTATAAACAAATCGACTCGTAGAAGGTTAAGAAGGGACCCGGATAATTAAATTAGTATATGTTTACTATAATGCGTCTTGAGAGACCCAGCAAGATGGTTTATACAAGGGTAACCGGTGAAGGCTAACTAATTTCTACAGATTTGGATAAAGTCTCACACTAATTAGGTCTAATCATAAACATGTTTACACAAGCAGCCTGAATTTATATAAATTGCCTGTTAAGAGCACTACTGGCAAATAAATACTGAATAGTGAAAGCCATTATACCCATAATCCACTTTATATTAGATGTTAATTAAATTATGGAAAAAAATGAAATATCAAACGATAGCCGGGAATTTTCATGAGATATACACGAAAATTAGGAGAAGCATCAAATATTAAACGCAGGATCAGTCTAATTTCTAAGTGAATTAAAGAAATTTCAGAGCCAAAAATTTTAATTAAAATGCTTCAGTGTCGTCAATTACCATTTAAGTCATATGCGATATAAAAGGAATTTAGACGAAAGTATAGCATGGAAATACCTAATTTCTCTAAGATGTAAACGAAATTGACAAGACGTCGAAAATTAAACGTTTGATTCTTGGAATGAAAGTCAAATGTTTAAACTATAATACATCCCTGCTCTTTTTGTCTTTGTTTTGTCGTTTACTCCAAAATTCACTTTATAACTGGAATAACAACTTCAATAATAATATCTACTTTCGTTCACATATAAATTACAGTGCTACTGTGTATACTTAGTATTAAATGATCACCTCCTTGTCTTATATTCTTCCATATTCTGCCACTGGGATCTTAGCTCACCGATGCAACTGAATTAACATAGGGTCTAATAATGTCGAAACCACAAGTTTCTGAATACGATGTGTAAAAATCATCATCCAACAAACGCCAGAAGATTATGTCCATAAGCGTTTCGCTGATTCTTGTCCTAACGAAGACAAAAGCTGTTCAGAATTTTGCAATTGGTCTCTCGATCCACACAGACATCTCACGGAACACGTGCAATAATATCAGTTATTCCAGATTGGTTCGTGGTTTGTTTTAACACTGGTCAGATCTCCCGTTAACGCAATTCCAATTTGACAATGCAAGCTGACCCAGTGGCCAGTTACTTTAAGACTTCCTTCTGACCACTAGGTCAGGAAAACTTCAGCTTCAACATCAACTTGCAGTGACCACTTACAACAGTCCTAACATATCCCGGATCAAATATCCTGGAGTGAAATAAAAACCACATGACGTAGTTTCTAGCATAACTAGCCTCCTATAAACCTATACACGTTGGTTGAGATTTAATTATCTAGAATCAACTTACATTACCCATTACTCAGATGATTGGCCGTGGACTAATGAGTTCCTCTCTCTGTACCCAGTGTAGCTACAGAACCGTGTTATGCTAAAACATTGTAATTCCCGCACCGTACAGGGCGATGCGGAGCACATATTTGGAACTTACCGTCTTATTCAATACTTATTATCCATTTTCTCCAATTCTTTGAGTAGTTTTTATTATCGAAATGTTATATTTGAAGTGACCATAAATGTAAAAAAGTCACTCTGCGGCAGAAATGTCAAAACCAAATTCGAGTTATTGTGGGAGATTTTTTAATTTGACCGCCATCTTGCTATTCTCGTTGACAAATAAAATTACATTTTAAATGTCACCAATGTGCGAAAGGAGAATTTTTGATTCATAAAATATCTCAGAGAGTGAGAGGTAAAAACTATCCATATACACAACTCCAGTCCCAATTGAGATTTAAATCATTTAATTAGATAAGTTAAAACCAGTAAGTGCCAGAACTTAGTAAAATTACACATTTTTTGTTCAGCAGTGATCTGTATCGTTATATATGGATTGCGTAGTAGACTAGTAACGATACAGAACTCTGCATCTATACCCAGTGTAGTTTCGAATTCACTCGCCGACCTTAGGTATATATAATGCAAGTTTAAAGGTGACTGCAGAGATCGAGGGGTGGTTTTTACGAGGTTTCTTCTCTGTTTTCGAACATCCACCGACAAATCAATGTCGTGATATAACCAAACGTCTCTTGGATACGACATTAAATGCCAAGCAGATAAATAAATACATTTGTAAGCTATTGATACACAAGCTTAAGGCGGGTGGTTGGGTGAGAGCTTCATGTTCCCTGATGCTCCCTGTGCCAATTGGCGTCAGGATGCCGATTCTTTGTGGTGTCCTGTTTTTGTCCTGTAAATGTATTGTTGCATTTATGTTGCTGGCTTCGCTTATGGTGATTTCCTTCACTTATTAGGCTGACACGACTACATATAAGTGAAATAACCTTAAGTACGGCGTAAAACCCCAATCAATCATAAGCTTACGGAGAGGAAACCCTGAACAATAAAGCGAGTCTGAGTGGTAAGACAATGTAATGTTCGGAAACTATCATATCTTTTGGATAATACTGCCAACAGATTCCCCGGTTCCATGTGCTTTAGACGACAATGTACTCCTAATTTAAGCTTAAACTTTGCCTATTCTGACGCAAGATGGAATTGTCATGGTGACGTCACGTTTGTTTATGGCTGTTGTATAGTGTTAATAGTGTTGTTAATTGTGGGTATCGAACTTACGACCAGAGTGCCAATCACTTAGACTTCTGACCAACAGTGAAGTTCCGGATTGGGCGATAATAGGGCACCCAAAATATGCTATTAAGGGACCGTATGGCAACATATGAATTATATTAGTATTTGAACGCATCATCTTTTAACTTGCATAAAAAATGCAAAGTACTTAAATGTTCAAAATGTCCAGTCGGATAATAATACATAAATGTCATTGTCTCAGATAAGTTACTTGCCAGCAGGCGTAGTTCCAATTAATGAAACCAAATATGAAAAGTTAATAAATTTTTCTACACTAATGTCTAAAAGAAACGATACCAACTTGTTTTTAAAATATTTTGTTACGAATTGATTTTTGTAATATGAAAACATGCCAATTCGTATTGCACATCCCAAACACAGCGTAT
>JAVFBZ010147273.1:0-19989 GCA_032466195.1 Katharina tunicata | reverse complement strand
ATCTACACGTCCTTGAATACCATCAAATTTACATTGATATTTGGGTTTTGCGTTTCTTTTTTTGAAGAGTGTATTATTGTATAACTGTTGTTTAATAGCTAAATGTAACCTTTGCATCTGGCTGGGTTGGGGAGAGCCCCAGTAAATGAATTTTTCATTTCTACGAGGGGATTTCTAACTCGGATTTGTATGCTGGTAGCAAGAAGTTTATCTTTTAGAATTTTAGAACCTTAACATTTTGCCGAACAAAAAGACACTGGTTCCTAAGCTAGCATTATGGGAGGTCAAGAACTTAGATCGTAACAATCATTTTCAGCTTAAGATCACCAGACAGTAAGTGGCGTCTAGGTCTCTCCACTGTGCGTTACCGGTAGCCATTTCCGGGCACTAAACCTGTCCACGTCGGTCTGTTTCCTTGGTAGTAAAGTCTTAAAACAAACTGACAGAATCTGAACAATTCTAATTCATCACAATAAACCTACTCAAATACGTTCTAATTAATCTTCCTCAAATAGTATGCCCCATCTGATTTTAACCCATGACACCAGAGACATGCCAGTCAAATCACAGCTGGCTGACTCGCGAGCCCTTTTTGTGTATACAAACTGTCATTGCTGATTTTCAATGCCAGTAATTTTCAGTGACACATGTGTGTTTTATTGCAACTGTAAAGGGAAAAAGCGTAAGTCTTCAAGACAGCTCACAAACAGTATATATGCCAACTATATTAGTCTTGCCTGCGTCTTTAAAACCATGTGTTATGGCTAGCTTCTCAGACATAGCAGTAACAATGTACCAGCAATAAGAGAAATGCTTTGACAATGAAGATTATACGTCCCTTCATCTCTTGAATTAGAATTTATTGGATAGACTTGCTGTCAAATTTCCGGAAGCGTTTGATAGTCCAATTCTGAATTATAATAATCTAAGGCGTTCAAATCCGCAAACACACGCGATTGTTGGACAGCAACACCAAACTTGTGTTCTGGCTTCCTGATATAGAAATTAATCATTTATTTGCACTTGAATCGTAAACTACGTTGATTCAAACTAATTGACAAACGTAAAGTAGAATAATATAATAAAGTAGAATAAGAAATACTAGTATAGTTTCCGCTCAACGTTCCCTTCTAGATGCTAAGACCGTTTTCAGGCAATTATTACAAAACTCAATTGAACATACTTTTTTAACTTGTGGTAGAACAACGTTAATAATTAGCAAAAACGTGACCACTAATATGGATTAACAACTTCAGGGTATATTAATAAGCGATGTTTCGGCCTAGATGCTAAGACCGTTTTCAAGCAATGTTAGATTGCTTGAGAACGGTTTTAGCATCTAGGCCGAAACGTCATGTTTTTGTTAGGTACTCAACTTCTAAATGCTGCAAAAACAAGTTAATAATTAGCTTTGACTTCTGATATTGTGACATAATAACGGTATCCTAGTAACATTAGACATGACCTTATGACAGTGTTAACGTTTAAATTATAATGTTAGAATGGCGCCATGGACGGGCTTGGACTAAATTTGACATGCATGTAAAAGCAACAATAAACTTATTATATACAAAGAATAAAAAATGTTTAAAAAATTCGAGCAATGTAGTTAAAACGTTGCGCCAAAAATGTACCAGAAGTTGCTATTCCATAATATCTTATTTTATTCTTAGTGTCTCAAATTCTATATTTCTGGATCATAAAGAAGATAAACGTAAAGTATCACACACAGACATATATCAATTGCTGAAGATGATAAACATGATCACCGATAATTTTACGAATATGCCATATGTATAACGAGCATATGTGGGATGATCAGACTCACCTTTGGTGGTCTATTAATCTAAAGACTTATAGAATCGATAAATGCTCTTCACAAACCAGAGATAAAGGTAACACCAAACCTTATTTTCAGAGCACAGATCATAACATTTAATGATAAAACAGAATATAAATAGTACATCAAAGTTATATGAATGAACCAGTGAACTGGAAAAAACAAGACTTTTTTTAATGCGTAAACCGGATAACTGATAATTTTATTCTTATATCATATGCTTCAAGAACATATCCGTGGAACCAATAGATACACGTTTAGTCAACTAATACTGAAGACACCTAAATATAACATGTATATGCTCTTCGAAAAGGACACATACAGATAACTTCAATGCCTTATTTTCAGAGCACTATTCACAGCTATTCTGTTACAATTTGGAAATGGTGATTTGTTTGTATAAGACACCTGAAATGAAGGAAGGCGATGATAATATTCAAACTTTAATAAATAAACAAGGACATTAAGTGTTGACTGTTGCTTAAATCACATATGAATCCTTCCGTTAACTAAAAATATTCTGTGACATTTTAGTATGTAACAAATGTGTTACCACAGCTCATTTTAGAGTAACATAGAATATGAGAAACCCCGAAAAAGGTAGTCCTATTGGTATAGATAAACTCATAAAGCCGTTTGATTTTATCAGTTACATACACATACAATTTACACGTATATGTGTGGCTGTTGATGGCATAATGAAGCTGACATATATCAGAAACATTAACTGCCTTGTTCGCAGAATCTGTCAACATCTAACTTATATTTCCAATCTGTGTTATTAGTAAAATGTGTTAAGTTTACTGACTGTCCGACTCAAGCTCACACAACGATCATATCCCAACGCAGGTATGTAAAATGTTTGAATAATTGTCGACAGCCCTAAAGCCAGTTAACCAAATTCCAAACATATGACAGCAATTAGTCGAACATTTTGCAAAACGCTTGTTTGACTGAAATACATCAATAATTTGTAAATTATTTGTTAGTGACGTTTGTATTTTTGTATTGTATTGTTTTTGTATTGTATTTTTAAATAATTGACTCGACAACGTGCCAACGCACACGACGAGGTGCTATTCGTAATATTGAGTAATATTAATATCATTTTCATACGGTCTGCTTTAAATTGGTCTTGCGGTTTTGGATTTAACAGTTTCAGCAATGATTCCATTTCATACCACCAGATAGGGTCCAGTGTTGTTTGCCAAAAAAAGGATTAGAAGCAGCGTGCGTTACTGTCGGGATTTAATACCGAACTGCTCCTTACATTCGATCTTACTGGGAGTCTTCATTCTCTGCCAAATGCATTTTATGGCATCAATTTACCATTGTTTCAATGTTCAATCTGGATGTAAATAGATCTATCAAGGCAGGAAAATTCAGATCATAGTATTATATTCTGGCTTTTCCTAAGTACGTTTTTAATCCTTGTTTAGCTGGACAGAAATGTAGAGGAAGCTTTACAATAGCTTTGAAGTAATTGCGCTATTTACACATCCGGATGAAACTACAGTTGTCCTGAAGCCATTTGCGTGGATGTAAGAAAAACGACACACTAATTCCATTTCGCAAATAAATAACTTTAATTATTATATCGAATCTGTCTTATTAGCTATAAAAACAGTATTCTTAAGTAGATTAGGTACCCACGCAATGTGCTCATGCGGTGATGTTAAATTACCTCATCTGGAGTCAAGAAGATTTCTAAATATAGAGTCTAGTGAGAGTTTTGACATATCTTTAGTATTATAGTCGCATAAAAGAAAGGGCTGCACGCAAGTTAATGCTTTATACATTGACTGACTTGCGTAAAGTGTCCATACAAATTATTTAGACGAGAACACATATCAGCTGTAATATTTTAAATTAAACGGCTGTAATTAGAATATGATTAACATCAGATAGTGGATGTGATAGAGACGTTCCCACGTGTTAATAACACTTTATATACGTGTTTATATTTGACTAAACATGACAGTGACTATGTAGTCAAGCATCTATATTTCATTTTAGTTAATTAAGGAAAAGGAAAGTCCCTTTCTTCTGGAGATCTATAGGCTTAACTGCTAGTATAGTAACTTCTCAATGAGAGATTTGTGCAAAAAGCTTTTGATCCAAAACACCTTTACTTTTCACGAATAGTTTGCCCGCTGCATAATGCATTTCCACTGGGTAACAGACACACAATTGTATTAACGGTTTGTCATAGGACTGATTTCGGGATACCCTTACAGAGTATATCCTTATTTCTATGATATGTATTACGTTTGTCCGTGTGATTATTCGGGGTTTAACGCCATGCTAAGTTCCTGCGCTCTGGTGTTCTCTGAGCTAAGGGGCACAGAATGCCTTTTAATGTTGTGGTCTCCTGCTTTTGTTTATGTTATGTCAATGCTTTGTCCTGTCTTGCATGTTGCCAGTGTCGTTTACGGTGGTTTCCTTCACCGATTGGGCTGGCACGCCGTCATATAAGTGAAACAACCTTGAGTGCGACTTAAAACCCGAATCAAACAAACAAACAAACTATACTAAGTTGCATTTAAATCACATAAACCCAAATATGAAGGCCGCCTTATTGTGCATGTACCTCGTTGACAGCAATGTGGTGTCATCGAACAAAAACAAATGAATCCGTAGCTACTGTGTTGTCATCTCGTTCGATGCCCTACTGTGGCCTTTATAGCCACAACACAATACCAACTTGTTTGCATTGCAACATATCAAATTGTTTGTTAAGTGTGTACTTCAGAGTGTGTCTGGAGTATTATAACAATGCATTTATCTTCAGTTAGCAATAAAGCTGATATGAACAAGATGCATATTTGCGTAGTCTAACACTATGCAAATGTTAGAGGGTTTTTGTAGATGGTTTGCCGGAATTCCAAAAATTTTCAACTGATACTTATGGACGATTAAGCTGTTTTATTCGTATCAGAGACTGTAAACCATAGGAAACATTTGCTACTAACCGTTGGTTGTTTTTGTATATACTTTTGTTCTCTTGTATGATGTACCTCTGCATTTCATCCATGAATGTTTTAAAGCAGCTGTAATGAAGTCTACTTGTAGGAATTCATGTGTAATTTAAAACGGACCAGTCAACACAGTTTTGATGAACCGTTGTCTTAATAAGCCAAATCATGCGCATAAGCCGCGTGGATGTGATATCGTACATATACAAAGTAAAAATACAAATAAGATCAAGTAGACTGAAACCGTATATATATAAAGCATATTTTGACGCTATGCTAATATATAAAACGGTCTGAGAGAGATTTTAGGACTTATAGCAGATACGTGGGAAACTCGCTAGAACATAAAACTGGATAACAGAACGCCTTATCTTCCCTCTCGAGATGCAATATGTTGACAGATCAAATGTGAGTTCAAAAGATATGCGTTAACAGCTGAGATTTGCTTTAGTGTACAGCTCACAGCACCGCGGCTTCAATTGTGTTAGCATATCAGTTGCCATGTACGTGTTACTTTAGCTTTACTAATTGATTAAAGCTATCAACATATTTGAATTTTGAAGGGTTGGAAGACATCGTGACCATTTTGCATGTTTTATGCACTGTATGGTAGAAAGCCCATTTTGATAACGATGAAACAATACCTGCTTCTTGTGGTGTTAGGTGGATTTTGCAACTTGCGTTATCCAGGCAAATACTTTATGTCAACGAATTTGCGAAATTTCAGAAGATTTCACTTTTTATTGTTTATTGTTTATTTTTTTCATCCAAATGTCTAGTTTCAAATTGATCTTAGATCGTTCACATAAATGATCATTATAAATTAGATTTATAATTATTCTTTTCAAGTTCTATTAAATAACACAAACAAGGTGTATTGAATTTGCAGGGGTAATTGCCATTGCCATTGGAGAACATATCTAGTAGTTAGTTTAATTAACGAAGGCAAGGTATGCACATTGAGCAAGAAAGTAGTTTTTAATAATTGTTCATATCCTATCTTGTGATTCTAACGAAATATCACATTGGCCACAACAACATTTCTTTCCCTTAATATTCTCGTAATATTTTGATGGAACATTAGCTTGATAAGTTTACTATGACTTTCCAGCTTTCCCCAATGGCTGTGTATCACTTACCAGTTTTAGTGACATTTTATAAGTATGACAAATAAAAATATATTTCTCTACCAACATTGAACATCACTTGATCTCTGCTAGGCACTTCTGTTAGAGGAGCACAAAGGTTGACATTCTATCGCTGAAAAATCGTTTTGATATTTTTGTTAACAAAACCCTGCTATACCTTTGAAATTCTATCATTTCAATAATCTTATTCCGAACACATGTGTTTAGTGATAAAACGTAACAATCAATCTTCGTGTTAACAGTAAGTTCGGACTTTATCTTTTGTGTGTTAACGGTAAATATTCGTTTTATGCTAGTAAATTCTATGGATGCTTGATTTCCAGGGGTTCTTTTCCCGGAAACAAATGCTTTGACAATCCACATATAGCTTTGCTTCATCCCTTGGATTATAAACTCTCATTAGATCGACTTGCTGTCAACATTTCAGAAAGAACTGACAGCCCCGGTGATGGTTTCAATAATCTACGAACTATAAATTCACATACACACGCGACTGTGAGAGACAGATACTAGCAGTTTGTTCTGGCGTCCTAGAAGGTTGCATATAATCACTGTATTTAACTGTATATTTGTATAGCCTGTACACAAACCAGCGCAACGCATACATTGCACTAATTGATTTGACCAATATTACTCATCACAAAATACTGATAATTACCATATGTACAGTTTTCACAAAAACTTAGCGACGTTTCGACATAATGTCTTCCACACTGGGCGTCATAGTAACTGCTTATGCGTAAATTTGCGAAACTTCTACCTGGGGCATAGTGACCTGTAATTATCGTCCACAAAAAAACGCATGAATACTACATGTTGTTGTGTGCATAAGTGAACCTGTAAAATCAACCCTACAGATTAAACAAAATTATGGAATCAAGTGAAATAACCTATGACTAGTCGAAATAAATGTAGTTTTTATGACATTTTAACAATGTCTTAAATCATCGCAAAACGATATGATATATCCAATAAGGAGACTAGCAGGATACAATTAAGGGAATGTTTATTTAAAAAAATTAACACAAATACCAGTTCAAAGTATACACAAAATCGTAACAGAAAGACATAAGGAAACAAATTCGGTATTACGGTCTGGGATACACATTACGTAAATTAATGTCTTGTGCTGTCTATAATTCAACAGAACCGAAGCTTTCAAGTTTATAGGGACATAAAGTGTCTTGTAAAATGACTGATGCTAAATTAAGAGCTTGTCCTGATCAATATAAACTATATTGTGTGACCTTGTCTTTATATTTCCTTTTCTTGCTATTTTTTTTTTGGTTTAGATATGGTTCTCCGCCAGACAACAGCTATTTGTTGTATGCATATCATTGACATAACTTTTAGTGTCATGTTAAACAAAAATACTAATAATTAGTTAAATGTCCGAGACAAACTAACCAACAATCTTTCACTAATGGTTGTACTGTTGAACAAGATCGATTTAAAAAATGTTTTATTATAAATCTGTAGTTGTTTTTAATTTATCTTAACGTGACTTTCTGGTAAGCAAGGTCCCTAAAACTACTCTTCTTTTCTTTTCTTTTTTGTTTTTTTTTTGGCTCATTTTATCAAAGACCAACTTCAGTTTAGTGGAGCTATTCTTATTTTAATTAAGCTAATGCCTTAACCTGAATAATATTTTAGTAACAAGAATGATGAGCAATACAGATGCAGGTTGACAGTGTATAATCCCACGTGTCGCAGCCCATAGTTCGATTCTAGGGTGAAACCTTTCGATGATTGTAATATAACGAATGCATATTATGCTGGGTTGTTGCATTTAATGCGCTTAAACATACGTACAATCTGCGTTACATAACATCTTAAAATATAAATAAATGTTCAGAGAATTCAGCACTGGTCTGCTGCTTTAGTATCTGTTGTCAAAAATCATTGTGTTCACTTCCTTCCTTAAATAAAATAAAACGCAGCCACTTACATCCGTTGTGAACAGTAACAAATGGTATTTTGTATAAAGCAGTATTTGTTTTCTATAATTGTTTGACCTCAACAAAAATGAGCACTTTCGAAGATCGCGAGGTGGTTTTAACGAGGCTGCTGCTCGGTTTTCCACAATACACTGGCAATGCCAAGTTGTATATTCAAGCGTTAAACACCAATCAATAAATCAATCCTTTGGTATATTTCACAAATATATGTAACCATATTATTTTGCCTAAAATGAGTGCTTTTACATGCTCCACAATTATAAAGCCCAAATGAATGAATGAATTATTAACGCATTTAAGTTGATCTCACTTTAACCCCTATATGCCCGGGATTTCATTGGCGATTAAGTGTTTGATTTCACTAGGGTGTTTTTAAGAAAAGTATTACCATGGGTATGTAACATAATTGATATTGCGCCAATAACTGCTCCTAAAATATTGGTCCACAAATTAAATTATTTCTAGACTGGTTGAGGATTAATAAACCCAAGGATCATTAAAGCTTGAATTTGTAATAAATTAAAACTTGGCTGCACATTGCTAGTGTATGCTGGGTCATACGTGTGTATGCCAATCTGTGCCAAATTATTTTCATACTATTAACAATAAATTTGCCGACGCTTCAGAGACTCCCCAAAGCCTAATTCCATCGCAAAACGTTAAACTAATTCACACGAATAAAAATAAGATTATTTGACTCTAGGGCCATCTATATCCTAAACAAAATTAAATTCATCTCGTGCCCGATGTTATAAAAATCGGTAATTTACAGTGTTCTTGGAGCCATTATGCTATTTGCCCATCGGAATTGAAATTTATTTACAAAAAAGACATTACTTTGATTTAAAAATTGACTCTGATTTAATTTCAAGAATCAATAAACTTTAATTTAACTACCGCGAAATGTATCACATGTTATGAGAGGTATTTTCAAGTCACAAGGGATACCCTAATGCCCAATTACACAACTTTTAAATATCAGTTAAGGAAGAAATAGTTATCTGTTTTACCTGTCCTTGTCCTGATTTGTTGGCAGTGCATTTGAAAGTGGTTACTTCACTCATTAGACAGGAACGTCGTTATATGAGCGAAGTTTAGCGTAAAGCCCAATCAAGCAAACACCCAAAAAATGTTGTTTTTTTTTGGTTATTATCGAGTGTGGGACAACGACAGTCTGTTAATCTATAAAAGCTATCGCTTTTTATCTGGTTTTCTTAGGCTATGGCAATGGCGATCTATTTGTAGTATATTCTTGGCGTGGTATGAAGATACTGCTGTAAGAAATGATTCGATGTTAGCATTGACCTTCGGTTCGCCTACCTTTCGATCGCTAATCTAATAAGACTCATTTGATAGGTTGAAGCTCCCTAATACTAAAATATAAATAACACGGGCATGATGAGGAATTTCTGTACAAACTTCATTTGGTTTTTGAATATCCAGATTTAAACGTTACTGACATAAAGCACCATTTCACTGATGGCGCTTTTATGTATAAATCCTCTTATCACGCCGTTTCGTTTCTGAAAAAGTTGTTTTGCATAAAATACATACACATTTCTCTTTGGGACTCTTTTCGAGTTAATTGGGCCAATTCGATTTTTGAAAATATATGTTTAGTATCTTTTCTTGCTTAAAAATTGTCGTGATTTTAGAAATACAAGGCAAATTTATTTGGATGTCCATTACTTAATTTTAAAATAGCACATATAATAATAATAATAATAATAATACTTAATTTTTTTATTTCAGACTAAAGTCCATATAAATTTTACAGTCATATAATATTTATAGATTTATATGTATATATTAACTCATTTTCGAAAGTTGACTTGTACGTTTCATATATCTCTCAAGATTTATGGTCCAAAAACATTTCAACCCAACGCAATAATCGTCAATCTTTTGAATTTAGTCATTTGTTATGTTAACAACATACATGTGCCGCAAAATGAATCTGTATAAAAGGCAGCAGAGGTAGCTTTACTTTGGTGATGATGTTGTGTTGTGCTTTACCTTTTTACATGGCTAATTGATTGATCAGATCGACTAGTGTTTTCAGTCCGTCTGGAAGTCTCTACATTAGATTTACTATATAAATTCACTTTAGCATTCAGGAATCGTCATCGATAGTCTGCAAGAGTGGATTATTACATTTAGGTTCAATAACAAGACAGTCAGCTTAATTTAGACTCAAGTTAACAGATCGGTGGAACGTTAATCCTTAAATAGAATAACCTTAACAATGTGGCCAATTCACTGTCCATGTGAAGGTTATTTAGCGCCAGTGATAATATCTTATTTCCAAAAAGTAGTGTATATGAACAATGTGATTGTACAAATACAAAATATATGTTTGAAAATAATTAAAATTACATACAACTACATGTACTATGTATTGAAATATTATTATAAGGACATTTTTTTTGTGAGATACTTCGTGAAAATCAGGATTGCAGCTTAACCAATTTTTGTTTGTATTTTTCAAATTCGTTTCAGTAATGATTAGTAGCCATCAAGTCGTGTTCCTCGACAGCGTTATTGTTGTGTCAAACCCTCGGAGACGCTAGACTGTGACACCCTAAATTCAAATTCTCACTCATTGGAACTTTTGTGTTTAGGTGAGTTCGGTATTCAATCAAATGTGTTAATTTAGCCATCGTATTTACTATGAAACCATCGCAAAACAGTTGATGATTTAAATTCATTATTAAAATTAGGTTCAAGATGTCCAAATTGAAAACATAGCACGCGTATTACAATAAAACTGCCACGCGTACGCATGCTGGAAATCAGTAATTTTGCAGCTTTTAATCACAGGTCCGAAAATGCCATTTTTTAAATTAATGACGCCATTGTTTATCATTCACGTGTGTGCCTGTATGTGTACTAATTCTATGTCTAATTTGTGCTGTACCTTTTTTTTTAATGACACAGCAACATTATCAAATCGTGTGATAAAAAAATAATAGCTGAAAAGTTTAGCTCTAATGGTTATTGGTCCTGTTTATTCAAATATTATAGGCCTATTGCCTATTAGAAGGTTCGGTAAATATAAAAAATATGCGTATTCATGTGCAATGGACAATTATGTTTTAACGCGCAGCAAAATTACATTTCAAATTCTTTCTTTACCACGTGTTATCATTAAGAAATGATATCATTATTAATTAAACACTACAATGTTTTGTTTGTTCTTTTTTTGGAAATGTAATCCGTTGATAAAGCTTGTGCCTTTGCTTTCGAATGGAGAATCAATTTTATAATTGGATGAATAAATCGATAAGGGAATTGATTCTGTCGTATCAACATAATGACCAGCACTTTCAACATAGTTAAATTACAAAAGGTTAACAAATCAACCTACATTCGAAAAAAACTGTTTTATCTTCATCGGGAGTCATTGTGACATTTACTTCTTGGCATAGTTTGCGCACATTCCTATAAAGCCCAATTTCTCTTTATCCGTTTTTTCCCACTCGGGATAAACAACGGTTTGTGCTATTGAATTGAATCGAAAAAATGGTTAGTGCAGTGTGCACTTAAATACGATTACATAACACTTCAGGTGCTAGTGCACTTTGATGTCAGTACTGTTATTACCTGGAATGATCTCTATCTTTGCCTAGTCATCTTTCAACAGTAGTATAATAACTTAGATTACAACATAGCTCGGTCAATCTGTAAAGTTTGTCACCACCTAATCGAAACAAATTGCATCTGACATTAAACTAGTGTCTGTATAATTTACATTCTTTAAACGTTTTATACAGATGTGTTCGTTCTCCTTATTTATAAACACTCAGTTTTTTCTTTGGTTACAGATTTATTCGGATTTGCAAGCAAGTCACGTTTACCGTCAGCTTCACTTTTTGTCGCATTTTTACAAGATTAGAGAATACCACAGGGACGAGTAAAATGTAATGAATTTCACTCAGCCTGACACATGGCGTCCAATTTTATGCAAGCAAACAAGTTATTGTAGGAATTTGTCGATATTGGGTTGTTGTCTGATTCATCTGTCTGCTAGAAACTTGTTGAATAAGAATATTCCTTACATGCCGTAGCTAACTGTTTTCTTTGCATGAGCACACATTTTGCCTAAAAACTACTATGTGCTACAACCCATGACAGTGCATGTGACTTGCGTTGGTTTGTTTGTTTGTTTGGTTGGTGTTTAACGTTGTACTCGAGAGTATTCCACCTACAGCTGTATATAATGACTTACTACTTTACGTTGTCGGTGTATAGTGGAAAACCGGGAAGAAACCTCGTAAAAAACAACCCGTGAACTCCACAGCGGAAAATTTCCCTTATATACATAAGGTCCACAGGGGGGATCGAACCTATTCCGGCTCCGGGTAGAGTGTAGGGGTTCCGTAGTCCAACGCTCAACCTTAGAGCCACGCCGCGGCCCGATTTGCTTTGTTAAAAGTTTTTGTTTTTCGTTTATGTGCAACGCAATGAGCCGTAAAGACGGCTTAGTTGGTATCATCATTCCTAAGTATATCGTTCAGGGAATACATAACACGTTATTCGTCTTGGATGTTATGTATTGATGGTCAAAAGTAAAAATAAAATACATACATATAATGTGACAGCTTCAGTGGCGAGTTCCGCAGTTAACAGCGGTTTATAAGTTGATCTGTACTAACACCCTTGTAAGCTGAATACTTGATCGTAAGCGTAAACTATTAAAAACTTTCTCATTAAGTGGATAACTTCTGTATTCAATCTGAATTTGCCGATGTTTTAGAGGATCACGCGAACGAAATTGATATTGTTTTTATATTTTACGCACCTTTTACGCACGGATTGAAAGTTAAAGCTGTTTACTTCAACTAAAACAAAACACTATCAAATAAGTTAACCTAGTATTTTAACTTCGCCGCGCCCATCTGTTTAAAAGGTTTTAACTGGTTTAGCTAACCAAATATAATCGTTATAGAGACAATGTAAAATAGTGTCTACATCGGACTAGATAGCATTTAGTTCATTCTGGTCCTACGATTCAAATCAGCCATCCAAGAGCTTACTGGACTGGCAATCAACAAAAAACAAACGCCGCATAGTCTACAGCTGGTGTTTAAACTGAATTTAACTCAATTCCAATTATCCTTTTGACAATTTTACTTAAACGTCGAAGGCCTCATGTATGCGCATACTCTTCTTACCTTTTCTATTTCTATGTACATGTATTGTGCTTCCGATGAAACAAATAGCAACATAGACATATTGATCTAAGTTTGGCAGACGTTTGTATTGACCTCCATTATGACCGTATCAGTTTTCACACAGTGCCCATCAAGCTTGTCAACGGTAATCAATGTTTAGCTCATTCTTGGTGAGGTATGACGAATATAGCCTGTTAACACTGGCCAGTGGTTACCGGCGTTTTGATCGGTTAGCCGCTAGCCACCATATGGGGATAATATGGGGCAATGGGAAAGGAGATAAAACAATCATATACATATTGCTGGTAGCATGAATAGAGTCACGATTTAATCACATTTTCATCAAATATAGAATCCGCGTTTGTGTTGAACTAAACATCTACAAATGTGACGTAACTCTAGATAATAACAGTGTCAACTTGTGGTATATTTCCGGTGCAACGTTTTTATCTAGGAACTAAAACCCCTTTTTAGCAACCACACCGTTATATACATGTATCTCAAGTTTAATAATCCTCTACAAATATAGATATGAGGTATTAAACTATAAATTATGTCCCCGTATCGTTAAACTCGTTGATGAAGTCATCTCCTTAAAGGCACTTTAACACTTATAGGTCCACTTATTGCTAACATGTTATGCGATCTCGTACCAATACTGAAATTGATTGTATGTATTTTTGTTTACTTGGTCGCCTGTGTCCCACCGTGTCACTCACCTGTAAGTCTATACTTGAATAATAAAGATCTATTAAATATAATTGTGCTAGTAGCCTGTAAACATATACACCCGAGCTCCAGTGGATTTATATGTGTGTTATGTTTTAAATGTCTTAAATCAACATAACAAAAAACAAACGTTTATATGTCGAAATTGACTTAAAGTCTGAAAATGCTACGTGTATAACTTATTTACAATATCTTTCAGCATTAAATCACAACGTTGCATTCTATGTAAGCAAATATATTTATTTATTTTGAAGAAAAAAACACTTTTTGATATATATAGCCAAAGGCAGACAAGTCTCTTCAAACAACAGTTACCTTAAATTACGCATGGACTTTCAGGAAAATTGTATAGTGTCCGTTATCTATGAAGCACAGGTGA
Source organism: Katharina tunicata (assembly GCA_032466195.1). NCBI lineage: Eukaryota > Metazoa > Mollusca > Polyplacophora > Chitonida > Mopaliidae > Katharina > Katharina tunicata. Next base: position 5,786 of record JAVFBZ010147273.1, on the reverse strand, counting down.
TGAAATATAGGTCATCTTCCAATTAAAGCCTGTAGTTTCTTTCTCGTGTCTGTGACTATTTCAAAAGGTAATTATATTGATTTAATTTGCGCCAACTGAGACTATTTTTTAAGTCAATCTTCAACCCAGGAAACCTTTGATTCGTCTATAACACTTTAAAATCATCAGTTGACATTTCCCCCAGCGACAAAGCAACACTGTCACATCCTTGGTCAATAAATAGAAAGCAAATACGCTTACGGGCAGCTCTATTCTGTATAGCAATGATCAATACTCTGTCTTTAAATTCCATGTACATACTATATTAAGTTAGGTCGAACAACTACTGGTATCCACGTGATGAACTTGGCGGATGAATTGCCCCTTTAAGCAAGGTCATAGACGAATCACTACTGCTATGATGGAAGAAGACACAATTTGATACAAACAAAATACAGGTTAAAATCGAACAACACCGATTGGGTTCTCATTGGATATTTAAACAATCCACTTATGAAGCCTTAGAGATATAGAGGCCATTCCTAAACCTGATTCTTGGCCACTTCACGGGTAAAGTCTGCGTTCTGGTCCTAAAGTAAAAGTAAAATCGAAGTCAGTTATTTGCGGCACACTTTAAAACGAGAGCCCAGACCAAGGAACATGGGAGAATTAATAACAACAAATAATTCGTAATTAATTTGTTCAGGGCTATTGCACAACATTTGGATCAGTTAAAGCTGAAGAAATTCAGAAATATTGCAAAGCGGTCATGAGGCTCTGGACGAGATCTTGATTTTGACCCTTTAAGGTGTCATAGCATATGCGCCTATTTTTCCCTACGCAGATTACAATCCTACATTCACTCTCCAGATCGACGCCACCGCAAATGCACTTAGAACCGTACTGTATCAAATTGTATCAACGCCGCTTAGATTGTTTAGTGTTCTAAGTCAGTTTTGATCTTAGAGCTTAACTACCCCACTCACACCATTGCGTTTATAGCATTGACTTGGGCCGTATTAAATGTCAAATTCAAAGAGTATCTTTATGGTCTTAGTCGCAGAGCGAAAACAGATAACAATCTCCTGATAATAATCTCCAAAGTTAGTTGTTACAGGTTGGCACGCTAATTTTTCCAACTTTAAAATCTTATACGAACCCGGTCGAAAATACTGTGACGCGGTCATCCTATCCCGACATCCCGCCTAAAATTATATTCACAAAATGGACACTTAAGTGGTGGAAGCTGTTAACCATGTCGTGTTAAAGATGTTTTAACGTAGCTCCTTGAATGTGTCATTCCTAACTCAACCCTAAATTGAATGACAAATCCGAAACCGAATATAATTAGAAAGTTGAACTGGTTGATGTAGATTGGGGAAAGCTTGTCTGACAAAAATTGGGATTTATTTCGTGCTGTAACAAAATCACAACACGGTGGAACTCATCTCGTTTTACCAACTGAATATATTATTTCCTTGTTTTGCATAACGTGGTTGTTAAACGTGATCATGTGGACGTCTTGGGGTCGTAGTGGCCATTATTTTAGACAATGGGAAACGGAAGGTGCGTTTCGAGATTCCTGAGATCCGTTGTTATCTTTCATTTATTGAAGGACACTTCTATTGAGATGTTGGTTCTCAACACTGATTCGAAAAGATCATAGTTTATGTGCTGTGAGGAAGATTAAGACAAAGAAAGATACGGTCGGGGGTTCTGGAGGGAATGGACAGAAAGCTAATAAACATCATAACAACTATCATAAGAACACTTGTACTGTGTTGATCATAACAAAGTTAAACACTAAATCACTCAGACCATAAACCATATAGGATTTGGTTGTCTAGGTAAAAGGATGTCCAGTTGTGAAATTCGAATTGGATCCCAAATGATTGTCTCTCATTTAATTGTATTGGCTGTCTTTGATTCGAGCTTTACTTTATCGATGTGATTTGGCTTTACCAATTGGTGTCTTCGTTGTGATAAACTGAAAGCGCACTTTAAACTTAGTCTGACATCATTAATTCTTAATGAAATATCCGAGTTCGATATTTATTTACAACAAAAAATACACGAAGAATAAGGGAGTATCAAAAGTAAGACTAAAAACTTCTCTCATACGTTTTTTTTTTTTCTTAATGGAAATTATAACAAAAATACCGAGAAATGTCCTGATAATAATCCGCATTATTTAATTCCCTTAAACAAACTTAATTCTCAAGGAAAGTTGCTGTGCTGGAAGTTTTTTTTTTTATCTGTAACTTATCCATCTAACTAAGAGAATAGCAATCAAACAGGAAACAGAATAAGCGAAAGGCCTTTCCATTTATAAACAAAAAATGGCTAACAGCCTAAAAACTTTATAGCGGTTGGAAGTCACATGTAGAGTTCCTCCTTATTTTGAATTAAACAAACTAGGCTACATAAAACCTCATGCTAATTATATCAACCTGTTTTACTTTTGATAAGACAGGCTTGTATGATTTTTTGTTTTGTTGTTTTTTTCTTCTTCTAAAATATAATCTAAGGGCAAATATTGTTATTGGTTTTGATGCGGATTATTCTTTGATCACCAGCTACTTATCCGCAGTTTCGTAAACTTAAGGGTTCTGTACAAAAGCATGTATATAAAGCGTCTCAAACACATTTCAGCAATAACCACATAATTTAATCTGGAGTTTTGATTTGTCAATTGCAAGTGCAGTTAACAGTTTTTACAAATTTCATTTCGATATGTTACTCTAGAATACAAGCAAACATTTACACATTTTTTAAGTTTTCTTTCGCTTTATCAAAATGTTTTGAAATAATATTATACGGAGGGGGGATTATTGCGTTTAATTAGTCTTGTGCAAACGTGCGGATATCAAGACATACATGTTTGCATGAAAAAGAAAGCTGAGGATGGGGACATGCATTTCCGCTAGTCAAGAGTTTTATTCTGAGGTGCTCTACATTACAACCCTTGGCGGATCGAGCATATACATAATGAATATAAAAGTCAAGCAATTAATAGACTCGGGACTTGTAGGCAAAAATCAAATAACACATTACGGGAATACTTCACTATAGTCGCAAAAAAGGCAATGAGGTCAATTATTTCGGAGCGTAACGGGCCTGTGTTCGTTTTCTGTCAACAATCGCGCCCTAGGTAAACGTGAAAAGTTCCCAAACACAAAGTTACTTAAACAACAGAACAGGTAACAGAGACAAACTAATATATTTTGTATGCAGACATGCGTGCAATTATTTGTAAGTGATCATATCGTAAATGTTACAATAAATCTAAACTGCTCACATGAAGTTTAGAATTTAATCGCATAAAACTATCCATTTGGTTTTCCTTTCTGCGATCAAAATCATATCAATCAGAATAGTAGGTGTAATTATTCTCAAGTTGTATTTAAGTTCTGACTTACTGCGATCGTAACAATACACCTTTCACTTTATAATTGTGTAGATTGAGTTGATTTTCAGCTTTATTGGGTTCATACGATTGAACGTGCTGTTGTTGTCTGTGCGGGCCAAACATATATGCGTGTGAGACAATTAAATACCGAACTCGTGTATGTTGTTGGATTGTTATTGATTCGCAACCGAATAAATGTTCCTGGGATGTCGTAAACTACGTTGACATGTTATCAACTAAGTTGACGGAGCATTTGCATTATTCATATCTGTCTTGTTTGGGCAGTAAGAAGAGAAAAACAGGAAGGAAAATTTGCTGATCTATAGGATTGTATACCGCGATGCCCAATGCCTGATTTGACATGGTAGACCGAAATCACAAATCTGAGAAACCACAAGATACCCATATTTAGTTTATAGACATTTGTCTCTTCAACCCTCATCAGGAGTGACGAGACAACCATGTACCTGCTTTATATATAGAACACTTCAAACACAGCAATATCGTTTCCTAGAGCAGATTTACAGCTGGTATTATTTCAAAGTAAACTTAAAACAAAGTAAACCCTTTGCTTGCTTTCAAACCAAGGCTAAGCTGACGGTTGATCTTCTTAATGTCTGGGAACACTATCAGCAGGAGTTCTGATCAATGTTTATTTTTTACCAGGAAAATATATCCTATAAAGCACAGCACTGGTGATAGATTTAATAAAGATTCTCACAGATTTGCGCTTGTTGTAAGGTGGCACTGTTAATATTTTGACTATGCTCTTTCATCTGGTTTGTTACGAATCTCTCACTTTTCGCAAAATAGCTTGACAACCAGGAACACAAACTTGGATTATAGTTTTATTGTATGAAACAAAATAAACACCACGAATGAAAACCATATCATTATATCACAAATATTGTCGACAAACAATCTAAAAAGGGTACCAGTACAACTGCTATGGTGCATCTACCAAACCGTCCCTGTAGTAATTTGCATATGCAATATTTTTGAATTAGTAAATTTTTTGAAACAAATTAGATTGAAGAAAACCAATTGTAAGTAGTGTTACAAGCTGCAAGTTGGTGTTAAAACGTCATACTCAAATACCCAGTTATTTCAGTTGTGTCATTTCGATTATGATAAAATAATTCATACAAATTACAATTTTATATTTGAAATGTTATTTTAAAATTGTTAAAGAGTTTAATTTGCACAATTAAATTATTGAGATCGCTGTATTTACGGCCACTCATACAACGTATTCCTGAACCAATTGCGTCAAAATCTAGTTGTCCCGATTACACAAGTTTGAAGGACTGCCTCAATGTTACAATGTTACTGTCACTGTATACTGCTGAACCTTAAATCCACTTAGCATATTAAACTAATCTAGCCTTTTGAGATAAGGCACCACCAGACAAATTGATCATGTTAGGCGTCAGCAGTCAATCTAATACTATTGCATAAGCCAGTGCATGTCTCGCTTCATGGTGAAAATTAAATCATACCTACGGTCTATACACAGAACGGGTGAAAAGATACCGCAGTCTGTTGAACCGTCACAATTCCTCTCCACTATAAGAACTACCTTTCTACGTTCTCGTAGCACGGAAATTACATAATAGTGGGAATGAATTTAAAAGAACATAAAGACAGTTTTTATCTAGACACGGAAGCAGTGCATAACGCAATGAGGAAGCAAACATCAACCCTCTCAGTTTACGTTCGATTTTCTACGTTTGCGTATGTATGTGATCAGTTTAATGCTCAATAGGTTGTGGAAGTCTCGCTCGGCTCTACTTTACTTCCTCGACATTGTGGCGCTTTGTTTTATTATCAGTCTTTCTTTTGCTTCTTTGTTCAGATATAGAACCGCACGGGATAATTGTCACATTTTAATTCCCGTGTGATGCTATACAAAAATAAAAAAAATAACATATACCGAGAAGTGAAAGGGATATCATGAAATCTATCTCATCACATGAAGTGCCTTGCAGGCCATATTTAGATAACAATGTAGTTGACTTGTTATATCAATCAAACAAGACAATTTTAGACGTTTTATTATTGTATTTAGTTATTATCATGCAATGTAATCCAGAGAGTGAAGTGGCTATTACTATAAAAAATATATAGTTTCTAGTCAAGTCAAAATATTAAAAACTGGAGCCTTGCGAGCTGAAAATATTTATGCTTTCGTAGAAAAAAAAATCATATAAAAATAAAGAAGCGTAACAATTGTTACGGTAGACACCAAACAGAAAGAAAACGATCAGCGATTTTATATGTTTACAATATTTATTGTAAAATAACAACTACAATAACAGTGCTATACAGTATAGTATTCAATGGCAGAATTACTTTAAGAAATATAATTGAAGGTAAGAGACAATAAAATATTAGGTAT
>JAVFBZ010147251.1:1880-19995 GCA_032466195.1 Katharina tunicata | reverse complement strand
CAAATCTGAATCCCCTTCCCCTACTGATCATTTGTACCAGGTTTGATCAAATTTGGCCAAGTAGTTCTTGAGAAGAATTCGAACACGTGAAAAGTTTACGCCGCCGACGCTGAACGACAACGCCGACGGACGGATTTAGATGGGATAAGCTCACTTGAGCCTTTGGCTCATATGAACTAAAAAGCAATGTCTTGCTGGAATTAATTGATTGGGATTTTACGCCTTGCTCAAATAATAATTGCTCATATGACGGCGTGTCTGTCCTATCTGTGAAGAAACCCCCTGAACAATGCTGGCAACACAGAAGACAACACATTTACAGGACACCCCCAACATATTAGTTTCGTGATGCCCCCTAGCCCAGAGAGCACTGGCACAGGAGGTCTTTTGTGACTTTAATTTTAGTTCAAATAAAAATAAATAAAGTTCAACTTGAATGGAGAAACCAAGACACCATAGACTGACTCACGATCAGCTGGATGTTACTCTCGTCCTGGCAACGGTGCTATACCACAAATATTAAAATCTAATCTTAACTTTATAATAGATGTCATGAATAGAAATACATATTTGCATTTCACGTGATGCATTTGTTAAACACAAAGACTTTATTACAAGCAAATAAACACAAAACAAGACCTACCAAATAGAAGACAGAAATTTAACTTGGACGATCTGTCAAATATGCATGAAGTCCTACAACTTAATGAAACGAGTATACTCTCTGAGCTAAGAGGCACAAATAACAAACTTCAAAAAGTAGCTTCTCGAAGTCTGATACAACCACCAATGTAAAATGTCTGGATTTGACTATTTTTCTTCTTCAGAAAAAAATCTGAACAAATTCAAGTCTTGAAAAAAAAAGTCTTTGGAAGACATGGATCTTATCAATATTTTTTAGTACAGATCAACATTTGATCAAAACCAATCAAACGAATGAAACAGTTAAAGGAACCTGGCGTTTATATGTGTCATTTTATTAGAATTAATCAATGAATTAAACTTTATGAAGATCAACGTAGTCAACTCATGAATTAAAAATTTGACTGAATTCAGAGGTAACTTTCTTAGACTAAGCCTTTTGATTGGTTGTTACTTTCTCGGAATAAGCATCTTGATTGGTAGTTACTTTCCTAGACTTAACCTTTTGATTGGTTGTTACTTTGTTAGACTAAGGCATTTGCTTGGCTGTTACTTTTCTAGACCAAGCGATTAAGTTGATTGGTTGTTACTTTCTTTGGTTAAGCATTTTGATTGGTTGTAACTTTCCTAGACTAGGCATTTTGATAGGTTGTGATGGTTGTAACTTTCCTAGACTAGGCATTTTGATTGGATGCTACCTTCTTAGGCTATACAGTAGATCGATCATTTAGCATCATTCGATGAACCAAAGGCTAGTTGTAGCTCTTTAAGTCTGGTTTTAAAAGCCTGCTGCGATCTGACAAATGTCAGTGAATTTATCATTGACTGTTGATATCCTGTAGATTTCAAATAACGATCAATTCCCCAACGGAGAACTTCAAATGATCTCGGCTTGTAGTCCATTCCATTTGGCAGTTTAATGACACTGAAAAATTCCTGAAGATACTCGTCAAGTCTTTGAGGGGCAATTTCAAAAATTCTATAAGGCGTAGAGGAAGCATCATGTTCGGCAGGATGGTCCCACAGCCAGCGTTCAAAGGTCCCCACTGAAAATACCATATTCTTCACAGACGTGCGCGCTAGCTTGTCGATGTCCTTGATTAAACCGCGCCGAACCAGATTCAGCTCGTGATGTGATGAAGTTCTTCGGCCATAAACTCCCGGCTTCTCACCAACAGGTTGCGGATGTGAAACACCACTGTCTGACAGTTCACCTAGAAATTGACTATCTGCCCCGTGTTGAAATCCCCATCCCATGACATCCGCTGGCAAGAGAGACGAAAATAGTTTCTTTCAGTTGCATTTAGATAAAGATATCTAACGTCATATTATGTGAGTAGACTTGACCTCTGTAACCTCCAAAGGTCATGGCATTAAGGACCCTAAAGGGGTTCCCCTAAATTTCATTCCCAGAGAAATACTAGATCATTACTTCCTCTGATTAATTTACTTATATATACTCATATATACATGTATGTTAAATATTGAAAATATGTTCTAACCATAAAGTAAGTTTTAATGATAGACAATTATTCTGAACACGAATACGATACATGTATATCTATTTCAATTACAGATACCTAATGTGATGTGGCTGCTGACGTTGTAAAGCGGGCAATAATTTGACTAAATTCTGTTTTACGGTTTTAACAGTAAAAAAGTGACGCAAATTACAATGAAACAGCATCCCAACAAAAACAGATCTTTTGATAATATGCTTGCTGTATTAAATAAAAGTGACACGCATTTTCATTTATTTAATGATTTTTATGATTTATTGATTTAAACAGACAAGACACACAAAATAGATTGGGGATCATTTAATCAGTTTTATACATCCAACTACTAGACCTAGATCATACATGTAATTGAGGTAAAATGTGAGGAACAATGAGTTACAATGTATATGCATTGTGGAATAGTGTATCAACTATCAACATTGATCAACTTTATGTAAACTATTCGACGATGACTCAATACATCCCACTTCTACGGTTCAACCTATACATATATCTTTCTTCAAAAAACTACATCAACACATTGCACAAACATCATTGAAACATTTATTGTACAGAATTTTAATGCCTGATGCTTAAGAAGTCCCAGCTCTGTGTTCCTTGTCGTATTATGTAAACAACTTTGAGCTTCCGCAAAGAAATGTCATCTTCCATATATTATATTATTATATTTACAATGTACTTCCCCAAACAACATCTTGTTTGAGCGCCATTTAGAAGCTGGGTACATTACAAAAACATGACGACTGAGATGGATTTTCAACTTCTGGATATATTGGTAAGAGACGTTTCGATCTAGATACAAGCCAAACACATGTAGGCCTCAAAGTGCATTTGTTTGTTTGATTGGAGGTTTTACGTCGTACTTAAGGTAACTTACCTCATGTGACAACATTCAAGACCAATGGGTGACAGAAACCACCCTTAACGACACTGGCAACTCAGAAGATACCACAGTATATTTTGAGGAAAAGAAAAAAAAACAGAACACCAGAACAAATCGGCTTAAGAGTACCATTCCAAAATAACGAAATCTGTATCAAGTTTGAACGATCAATATCCAGAGTATCAGATGTAAATAAGTCAAATTGTCCCGCAAAGAACTTTCTGGTCCTTCTTTACTTATATCATATAGCAATGTCTTGGCAAAAGGCATTAACACTTTCTTTATAGTCCAACTAAATTAAATGTTTAAATTAACTAAAACCATCTAGTTGCCTACATTGCTGAGACGATTTGATTGAGGCTTATCACGTACATGTACTTCATGTTATTTCACTCGTATGACGGCGTACCATCCCAAAGGGTGAAAGGAACCAAGTCACACAACACAGCAGAGCAAACATGTATACAGGACAAAAAAAAAACAGAACAGATCGGCCTCCTGATGTTCTTTAGCCGAGAGAGAATCCGGGCAAACAGTATGAGGCTCCCAACAACAACCCATACTGGGACAACATATCTCCTTTTAATACAAAGAATAACAAATTTCTTCAAAAGCCAACCATTTCTACAGCTTGAACATAACATGTACCTTGTAGTGTATCGCATACATGTAGTTACTTGGCCCAGGTAACATCATACACTAAAGAACTACCCTTTCTGTCAACAGCCTATTGAGTTAATCTAAAAATGTTGAGGTAGTCAATTATGTAGAGCTTAGATACATATTTAAATATACATGATTGATTGATTGACTGATTGGGGTTGTACATGGGAGTTAAGATTAATTCAAACACATGACATTATGTCACCCCAATCAGAGAAGGAAACCATCCTAAATGATGCTGGCAACAAGGAAGAAAGACACCAAGGAAAATTTACAAGACGAAAAACAGGACACCACAACATATCGGCTTACTTATGCCGTTTTGCTCAGAGAGGCTCCCGCCGAACCTAAATGTACATGAAATAGTCCATTAACATGATTTGCTTATTATTCTGCTTTGGACATACCATCACACAAAGCAGTACTCATTTGTGTAATGAGTGACTATTTCTTAGGGCATTTGAGGCATATTCACCGCTGCTGGCAATATTTGTATCCCATGTACATGTAGATAAACATATCATATAAGATTGTGTTAGGACACAAGTGTATTCCGCCACACCAATAAAAATCGACATATAAAGATTATTTGTTTTTTTTTGACGAAGCAGTCCTCCTTGAAGATTTTGTTACTTGGCTGACGCAGTGTCATCGCAGAGAGAACTACACCTTTCTTTATAAGCTAACTGGCTTTCCCGAAATGTTGGTGAGGTCATAATCGACACAGGGTAACCGGCGTGCCGCAAATATCGGTCCAAATTTCCCCTGAGGTTCTGGAAAGAACGGCGCTTGTAATCCTCCCCGGTTGATCGCCGGATGGTGCGGAAGAACTCTTTTAGGTAGTGGTTCAGGGCCACGGGCTCCATACCTTCCATCTGTACCTTTTCTTTGATATCTGGTTGCTGCCAAAGCCACTTGTTAAGGATCCTTGCTGCCGTCGTCATGTTATGGACAGAAGCTCTTGGTACCTCGCTAAGATTTTGCCTCGTTGCCGTGTAATTCGCTGGCGACATCTGGAAAGAGTTCGATGGGAGCTGTCTCTGATAAGTTACTGTCAGTCTGCTTGGATGTTCAGATCTAGATAGGCCTCCTGTCACTGCCAATAAAAGCCCAAAAAATCACTTAGAACGCGAATTAATAGATTTACTGTCAACATTAACAAATGAACAGTCAAGTAGTCCAAGGAGACAACAGAAATGCTTACATGCTTTCAAGGTGCATTTATTTCACTTGCAGAGCTAGACACATAACTGTGAATCTTGAGTGTTTATGAACCATTGAACTTGTACTCACGACGAAAATATCACAACCCTACTTGTAAGTATGGTCTGTTTTTACGTAAACTGTGTATTCAAGTTAACGTGCTAACACGATGAAATTATCACGACCCTACAAAATATAATCTGTGTTCACGTCAACTGTGTGTTAAAGTTAACATGCTTTCACTATGAAAATATCATGACCCTACAAAATATGGTATGTATTCATCACAACTGTGTGTTAGAGTTTACATGCTTTCCGGGACTTTTATTAAAGTCCCAGAGCTAGACAGGAAAATGTGAATGTAAAGTAGTAATGAGCCAATGAGTTTGTATTCAAGGAGAATATATCCCGACCCTACGAAGGCTTGTGGGTTTTCACATTAGTTGTGTGTGTGAACACTTTGACTTGAATTAATAGCACAATATTTTAACATGAAAACTTGCTGCCAGCCCAAGTTTATTTAATATCAAAGAAAACTTTCGTCAACATGTAGGTTTTGTACAATATTGTGTGATGTACGTGAATGACAAACTGAATTATCAACAGAACAAATATATCAAAATACAGAATGAAAGTAGAAACAAACATTAGTTAAAGTACTCCAAGTCCCGTATACAGGCAAATCATTACCCATTCAATCAACTCGAGTCATACTTAATGAGTTCGTTTTACTTTGTATTACAATGCATTTCACTTATGTGACAACTGTATCATTGGAAATTGGGTTTGAATCTCAGAAGTTTAAATGAGCAGCCAGCTACATGTAAGTCAGGGCTTGGTCTATTCAATGTCACATGTTTCAGTTTGGGACAAGAACCATCACACTTTAAGTACCGTAAATCCTCAAGAAATTCGACCTCTTAGGGCACAAACTCAAAAGTAATTTATTGAATGTTTAAGTGTGAATTTGGAACTAAAACTTACATTTTCTGGTAATTTAAAGTGTGAACTTCAATGTAAAAATTGCGTGTCTACACTTCTTACCCTTTGCATAAAAATGTTATAAGTTGTAAAGGGGGTCTAATTTGTCAAGCATTTAGGATAGGGTAGAGTTTTAAAGACTTCTAGACACTCTCAGTCTCATACATGTAAAGTATGGACCAGTGAGTAAGTCTGCCTTGATTATAAGAAGTACAAAGTAGTTATAGCTGGGATATGGTATATATACTATCTCCCAGGTTATACAAATGACCATAACAGAGATTGTCTGTGTGCTTATTTCTTCGTTCAAGGCTTGAGTTCCAGGAAGCTACCGTAATGTTTTCCAGAATAACCTGAAAATCAGCCCTCCACGATGTTTATTATCACCAATCACTTGCAATAACGAACATTCAGTTCATAGATCAAACATATCAAAATTACTTGATAATAAAAATACAAACTTCGTTTCATGCCCAAACAGACAGAATCTGTCGAAAAATACAATTAAGAGAGACACGTTGGACAATTTGTGTAACATGTAAATCGATCCCCCTAAAATGAGTTCAGATAACCATGAAATGACTGTTCGCTCTGTTCTTCCCACCAGCACAGGCTTTGAGCTCAAATGTATTATGACTGACACTAACTATCAAGTTCTTTTGGTCAAAGAGTATGAGGGCAACGGGACTCTTTCAGAAGCATCAGACACCTGCGCATAGTGTTAGCCAGAATCAAAAACAGGGTGTCTCAAATCCCTATTTTCAAAGAAACAGGGCGTCTCATTTGACATTTTTCCTATCTCTCCAATGTTAAATTTGACTGAAATAGGGTGTCTCAAAGACACCGAGACGCCCCTCTGGCTAAAAGTATGCACCCGCGTTTAAAAACGTCAAGAATAACACAATCATTCCACCAACGATTTTACTCTAGCTAAGAAAGAAGCCTGGCTGCTGCTAAATTCTTCACTGTGTATAATGGAATGAACATAACCTAATTCCTTCAAATATCTTTCAATGAAACTACGAATATTCATAAAGGATCTCCGTTTGTAATCTGTCCAGTCCGCCTGGCGAATGTTTTGGTAAAAGTCTGCTAAGTACTTGTCCAAGAGCTCGGGTTCTATATTCTCAATGGAGCGCTCTTCGTTCGAGCCTTTCTTGGTCCAAATCCAGTCTTCAACCAAACCCGCCGATGCTGTTAAGTTGTTGACTGACGCCTGTGTTATGTGCATCAACAACCTGAACTTCTGTCTTCTTTTGGCCATTTCTTTTCTCCTGTCGTAAGGACAATTGCCTCCTCTCTGGACCTTCGAATGGAGGTTTGCGCTGTTTCTCTGTTGAATATGTTCTCTTGGCACTGTCAAAGGAAAAACCCAGGATGTATTGTCCAATCTATGACATGATCCTTAACATGTATTTACTATATTTATTGACTTGTTTTCAACATGACTGCGCCCTTGATCTCAAAACAAAGGTAACTGATTAGCAACTAGTTACGGACAAGTTTTTCATGTCGTTATAGTTACCTGTATTTTAATTGATTCATACAGTGGGTCTTGATGTCACAACACAGACAACTGATAAACCACTCTCTTGGATTTAGTTGCATTAATTAATTACGGACAGTTTTTTGTGTTGTCATGGTTACATGTATCTTTATTGATTGATAGAGGTCAATCCATACACTCGTCACTAGTGGATCTTCTGGGTGTTTTTTGCATCTCAATGCACAGTCGTGATGACTAGTATAGAATAAAAGTTCTTTTTACCATCAACTTATTAACTCAATTTTTCCTAAAACTGAATTTATGCACAAATGACAATGTGCACTTATAATATAATTTTCTACAACCTATTATTATGAAGTCAAAGTCAAAATCTATCAAATTGATCATTTTCAGCTTCTGTTTAGGCTATCTGTTCTAACTACCTATAAAAAAGGTAGAGTTCTTCGTTACAAATTCTCAAAATGTGGCTCGAAAATGACGCTCCAATATAGCAATCTGTGTGAAAATTCACTGATCTGTGGTCTTGTAGACCAGCTGAAGAGGCAAACGCAGATTAAGATCTCTGTTCAAGAGTATTTATTGTTTTATTTTTTTTTATTTTGTTGATTGGGGTTGCCATACTTGGTTATTAATCATATATGAATGACTGTGTGCAAGTTTATTGTTTAATGGAAACAACCCTTGGAGCACTGACAACTAATAAAGACCAGAAAGAAATGGGACAGGATGCAAAATAAGACCATGAAGGTTGAATGACACCATTACAAACCTGGGGCCGGTTGCTCAAAGCAGTATTAAATTTAATCCTAGTTTAGATGACGTCACGCCATGTTGAAGGCCTTCTCTAACACAGCGATTAGTGATTTAATCTGGTGTATCGGCTAACACTGCTTTGAGCAACCGACCCCTGGCCTTTTCATGCCACTTGTTCAGTTTAAAGGCTCATCTCCTTAAAGGCACACAACCATCCACTTTTAAAGGGTACAGTTTGCTTGGTGTCTTAAGCTAAACTCAACTCAATTTCACCTGTATGATGCTTGTATCAGGGCTCGAAACGTTCACGTATCCGCCTGAACCAGACAGGTAACAGTTTATTGTGGCTGGTTGAACCAATCCTACCCATCACCTTGACAGTTAAGAAGTCTGTGTTTTAAACTTGCCAAAAGTGAGAATGGAATGCGGACGTCAAATAATTAATTTCCTAAAATGTTTTGTTTTTAAATAAATCTGAACACAAAGTATGTAGACTCACTTATACTAACTCAATGGCAGCAGAAATGACTTACCCTAAATGCTCAACAAATTTGACCCCCTTTACAACTTATAAAACTACATTTTATGCGAAGAGTAAAAAGTGTAGACATGCAATTTTGATATTTTTATAAAGTTCAGAATTTAAATTACCAGAAAATGTAAGTTTTAGTTCCAAATTCACACTTAAACATTCAATAAATTACTTAAAGTTTGTGTCCTTAGAGGTCAAATTTGTTGAGGATTTAAGGTAAGAGCACCAGAAGGGCATGTTTATGATGGCCGAGGAAATGTTTATGATGGCCGAGGAAATGTTTATGATGGCCGAGGAAATGTTTATGATGGCCGAGAAAATGTTCATGATGGCTGAGAAAATGTTTATGATGGCCGAGAAAATGTTTATGATGGCCGAGGAAATGTTTATGATGGCCGAGGAAATGCTTCTGGGCACAGCAATAGACGGTTTACCATGGGTTTTAAGAGCACCAACATCTAGCCACCTTAGGCCTTATGGAAAAAAAAACATAACTTGAAACTTCCTGGAGTTCGGACCAAAAAAAAAAACTTAACCAGCAGATGGTCTCTTACAGTGAGAGTTCAATTGGCTGCTGTTGTAATATTATTAAATACACATGTCATTCTTCCCAAAAGTAAAAGGGTGATTTGGGGTAATCCTGTTCAGGAGATTAAAATGGTCAAAGCACCAGTACAGCATGTGGTTTGTTTGTTTGATTGGTGTTTAAAGCCGTACTCAAGAGTATTTCACCCATATGACACCTTACTAATCTTAATAATTTGCAATGCCGGTGTATGGTGGAAAACCGGGAAGAAACCTCATAAAAAAACCAGCCCTCAACCTCTGAAGCCACCGGAAAACTTCCCTTACATACCTACGGTCCACAGGGGCCGGGTACAGTGAAAGGGGTTCCGTAGTCCAACAATCAACCACGGCGCGGCATGTGGTTAATCACTTCATTTAACTTATGGAGGATAATTAACAGCTTGCAGTCTGACGTATATAAACCACTGTGTATAGCCTAACTGCATCGTTGGTAGCTAAATTTACAAAAAGGCTTAACCTGAACCAAATTACAGCAAAAAGTGTGATTTTCTTTTATGACGGCATGCAAGCCCAATCGATGAAGGGAACCACCGTAAACAACACCACAACAAATTGGCATCTTGTGCACCTTAGCTCAGAGAGCACCAGGGCACAGGAGGCTCCCACCCAACCACCTGTCCCTTAGCTCAGAGAGCACCAGGGCACAGGAGGCTCCCACCCAACCACCCGCCAAAAACATTGATCCTGTTAGTTAAAACACATACACATACACTGATATGGAAATAATTCACTCAAAGTCCATCCAACTAATGAAACACATATTGTTCATATCAATGCCTTAATTCACTGCTTGGCAAGCATTTTTATTGTAGTTAAGGTATAAGCTTATTGAAAAACACTTGGTCCTTCTTGTAGGCCTTTGCACATAGAAGACATGACATTTAGTATACCTGTTAATACCATTGTTAAATATAAATCTTAGCAGTCTGTATTTGGTCTCGTTTACATAGTGCTTGTTAACAAAATATTGCTAAGTTCTTCAGAACAATCTCATTTCTTAACGAAATCAAATTAGCAAAGCGATGCACAGTTCTATGTTGGAAATATTTTACCTCAACAAAACAAATAACCTTAATTTATGTAAACCGGTTACTGAAAACCTAAAAACCTAAAACATAAAGTCTTACCCCTGATACTATTAAATTATTAGAAATGATTACCTAATTATTAACAAATTATTTTGTGAAAAGAAAATTGGACATTGCTTTAACTAAATATCAGGAGCTAATTAATGGACATGGAATTGAACAGTGTAACCTCGACATATGAAGTCTGTATAGTTGTTTCTGTTTATACCAGAAGCATATATTGGCACATGCAGCCATGCTGTGGTTTTCAACCGTACCCCATTTTCACTTAATGTACAGAACAACACTGTACACATGCACTTTTATGTTTTAAGCTTAATGCAGTGTACATGTATGATAAACTGATAAAGTTTGTTCGTCTTTTTGAGGTTCAGCTCTGTACTTGAGGTTATTTCACTCATATGACAGCGCTGCAGCCCGATACACGCCACAGGACAACAACAGGATGCCATGTCAAAACTCACTGATGCCCATTAATTGAGAGCAGCAGGGCACAGGAGACTCCTGCCCAATCCATGGAAATAACAAGCACAGAAAGGCACAACCGGCTTCAACTTCACAACTCCAAATTTTAGAAAAATGCTTACCCCTAAAGAGCACCAGTACAAAGCTAGCACCCACCATTGAACCACCTTCCAATTTATTGATTGGTGTTTAACGCCGTGCTCAAGGGTATTTCACTTACATGTATATGACGGCGTAGTATTCCAACAGCAGATGGTAGCTACATGTAACACAAACAAACATGTGATGTTGCTTAAGTGTTATCGCTGTCCCTCCGGTGCTAAGTATGACAGTATGAATATCATCTGTAAACATACTGCCCTTAGCCAGAGGGCTGAACTACCTTCCCAAGTTCCATTGGAAAAAATTAGCACTTATCTAAAGTAAATGTTTCAAATCACTTCTCAGTCAGTAAATGACCCTAATTTAGTTAAATATGCCTTGGCACTGGCTACAAATGAAGAGCCACTTATAATAGATTCCGGGTAACCCAATTCTCTTAAGTATCTTTCAATAAGGTTTCTCCTGTTTCGAAACGATCTCAATTTACAGTCTGCTTGTGACGTCTTAAAAAAATCCACCAGGTAGAAATCCATAAGTTTGGGTTCGATGTTTTCTATGGCTCTTTTTTCATTATTTCCAGCATGAGACCAAAGCCAGTCTTCAAAAGCACCTGCAGCGGCCACCATGTTTTTTAAAACATCTTTGGAAATATGTGGATGGTGTTTAAATTTGCTCTTCCTGAAAAGGATCAAAGTCTTCCGGTCATATTCAAGTGCATCATCCTCTCTGTAACTTCCTTCCATCCCAAAGACTGTCAAAGGAAAACGAAAGTATCTCCTGATGATGGTATAATAAATGTCTGAGTAATATTTAATCAACTTTCAAAATGACACACTGGAGGAACATTACATGTATGTTTCCAACAGCGAAAACACGTAAGTGACTTCATATTTTATGGTTGTGTTAAGGGTCGCTGTCTACTATCGGAATACAAATACCCTTGAGCACAGCGTTAAACACCAATCAATTGAATGGTTTCAAAACAACACACAACTTGTGAATGTTATGCAAATAAATTGAATGCGTTTAACGTCTGTGTACACAAAGTATGAATGTTAAAAGGTTGTAGTCAAGTATTTAATGTTTAATTGATTGGTGTTTAATGTGGTACTCAAGGCTATTTGGCTTCGCGTATGGAGGAAAACCAAGAACAAACCGCAGCCACCGAAAAACTCCCCCTTTATACCTTAAATAGACAATGTGATTCAAACCTATATCAGGTACAGGTTAGCGGACTCAGCAGTGTAATGCTCAACTGAGCCACACCACGGGCCCGAGTATACTCACAATATGTGAACCTTAGAATATCTAAATTTGACAGAATAATCAATATATTTAGATTTAATTATGGTTTAAAATCTCTCCTACATATTGTATGTACACATATTGAGAATAGTATCTTTCACATGGATATTGCCAATATTGAGTACACTTTTGCTTTTATAATTCTTATAACTTATTGCATACAAATACATTGTACACAATATTTCGTTGTAATACTCAAGAGTAATTACATGTAGGTACAATGTTAACCAATGACGCCTTTGTACATTTAGTTATGCCTGTGTTAAGTGAAAAAACAGAAAGGGAATTATATATATAAAACAACCTTCAGGCAATTGCTTGTTTGTTTGTTTGATTGGTGTTATACGTCATACTCAAGAGTATTTCACCTATATGACGACTTTGCAAAAACCACCCCGAGAACTCTGAAGCCACTAGAAAACTTCCCTTGTATACCTACGGTCCACAGGGGGAATCGAACCTATTCTGGGTACAGTGAAGGGGGTTCCGTAGTCCAACACTCAACCACGGAGCCACGGCACAGCCCCCAGAGGCAATTCTGACGGATTGATTGATTGGTTCTTCATGACACATTCAGCAGTGTTTAAGCTAACTATCTATGTAACTAAAGTGTAAATATATGCCTCAAAATTTATTATAAAATAATATATACTGAGCGAATCAAAAAAAGTATCGCCCTCGAGTTTTGACAAGGACCTTCCAATAACTACAATAAGCATACAAAACAATTATTTCCTGAAAATGTATTTATCTGATTGGTGTTTAACATTGTACTCAAGAGTATTTCACCTATATGACGAGTTTGCGTGTGTATGGTGGAAAACCAAGAAGATACCTTGTATTAACCATCACACGAACTTCTCTTATATATCCAAGGTCAACAAGGGGAATCAAATCTATTCCGGGTACAGTGCCACTACGCGGCCCCATTATTCTTATAAACAAGTCCGCACTGCGAGACATACCCTGTGGCCTGCAGCAAATACGAATCATGTGGCTGAAGGCTTTGAAGCATGTATTATTAAAATATGCCTCAAAGCCTTGACATTTTGTGCTGTGTGCATTTATAAACTTGCTTTTTAAGAAAACCATGGTAAAATAAGTTAGCGTTACATCAACAACAACAAGAACAACAAACGCGCCAACAAGAGAGTGAGTAAGATGTATGCCCCGTTCACCACCGGGTAAAAATAGACACGATAGAACCAGCTTATATGTGTATGCATGCCTTATATAAGGTTTATTAACAAAAAAAACACATTTTTTTAAAAAAAATTTCTGGCAAAAGACAAATGAAAACGACAAGTTGTTCTGGGCTGCTTTAAATGTAGCATAAAGAAAGACATAATTGTTAACTCCAGATTAATTATGCAATAACTAACGTAATATTAATTCACATATCACAAAGTCTTCAGCATAAAATACATGTAGGTTTATGAGAACAAAAATATTATAAAATAAGTCCAAAAAGGAATATACATGTTTATAACGCCCTTTTGGGGGCCCAATATTTGACATATGCTTCATACACATGCTGATTGATTACAGGATAGAGATAAAGTTTACATATAAGAATGTAACCAACTTCTTCTGCGAGCATAAAACTCTCAATTGAACAGAATGTCTCATGTTACTGTTAGCAAATAAACAACGTATCCATAAACATGTATCTATTCAGGGCAAACTGAATATGTCTATAACATAACAGGAATTGAAAATAATCAGTTGAATAATAATTAAAAGTTGCTCAATTGATAAAAAATCAATATTTGCATCATTTCTAACGGTCATTGATGCGGATAAAGCTTCAGTTTGATTGTTTGTTTGATTGGGGTTTTACATCATGCTGAAGGATATTTTTGCAAGTTACAGTGTGTTAGCTCAATGTGATCCACCATCTATCTATCTCAGTTTTGGTATCATCTATCTATACAAGTATACAGAATACCTTGAACCTGTTCTGTACATCAAAAAGTGACCTAAAGAACTGTACTTTACTTTCTGAGATATAATTGATTACTTGGTGTTTAACGCCATGCTCACTTATATGACGGCGCTGTATTCCAACAGTAGACAGCAACTCTTAACACAACCATAAAATGTGTAGTCACTTTAGTGTTATTGCTGTTGGAAAGATAATGTTCTTCCAGTGCTAAGTATGACAGCATGAATATAATCTGGAAACATACTGCCCTTAGCCAGAGGGGCCTTCTGAGCTGCTTTAAAGTTCCTCTGGATATTTACACATTGTTTCTCGAGTATGATATTTTTAGGTTGATAGTGATTGGGATCTTATTAAGAAAGCATTCTGGCTGGAGGCAAATACGGTGCTGTGAATGATAGATTCTGTATATCCCAGTTCCCTTAAGTATCTATCGATGTATCCTTTCGTGTTGCGGAAAGATCGTAGTTTGTAATCCATCCCTGACGGTGACTGAGACACCTGAAAAAACTCTGCCAGGTAAGTATTGAGAAGTTCTGCTTCGATTGTTTCTATGGCTCTTTTTTCCTCATATCCTGGGTTAGCCCAAAGCCAGTCTTCAAACGCCCCAGCAGCAGCTACCATGTTTTTCAAGGAATCCTTGGTGATATGTGAGCAATCTCTAAATTTCATCTTCCGCAAACGAATTGAAGTCTTCTTGTTTAGGGACTGACGATTACTGTTCATTGGGTCCATCAACAAGACTGTCAAAGGAAAATGAACAGAGTAAATACACCTATCAGTGCATCTTGTTTACGTTTGCGTTTGTCCATACATGTTTTTTTCTTGTGAATATTTTAACTGAATATGGTCTTATTGATTTTTCCCTTCCTATGTAAAGATACCTCATTTTTTACAGTGTAGATGTTGTTTTCTGGACATTCACATAAAAACAGTTTTATTCAACAATTCTTTCAAATTGTTTTTTTTTTTAGGACATAATTCTTGCTACATACTGATTATTAGGTTTAAGGCTTATGGGTTACCTCCCCCTGAACCAAACTTTACAAGTTTTAAAATAAATATTAAAAGTCAGGGATGACAATGATGGTCAATAATTAACAAAGCTTACATCATTTTAAAGTGACGAAGGTACACAAGCTGGAAGCCCTCTGAACAGAGAATGACAAGGTAAAAAAAAAAAAAAAAGTAACACAAAGTACACCAGACTCAAAACTTTTTTTTCATAAATAATAAACTCAGCCATAATGTTGGAAACCACAAAACATGAAAATAAAGATGGCAATACATAGCAGAGAAAAATTAACAGAACAAGATAGATGTTTGACGTAGTTATATCATGCAAAATATTCAGTAAACAACTTACAAGTCAGAGTGAAATACAGATTTGGGGATCTCTCAACGGAACGCCCAATTAAGGAACCACCGAGATAACATCTGTTACATACCCTAATTCCTCAACAAATTCGACCTCTAAGGGCACAAACTTTAAGCAATTTATTGAATGTTTAAGTGTGAATTTGGAAATAAAACTTAAATTTTCTAGTAATTTAAAGTCTAAACTTCATAAAAATGTCAAAATTGCATGTCTACACTTCTTTCCCTTTGCATAGAATGTAGTTTTAAAAGTTGTAAAGGGGGTCGAATTTGTTGAGCATTTAGGATAAGTATTATTGTTAGACCATAAATGTGAGAGCTCTTTGAAGACAGACTTTCGATCATGTGAAAATAGTAAGTGCTCTTCCATTAGTCTGCTAGTTATCGTGTTTGATTTCAAACTTAAATCATGTCATTTGAAAGATTTAAAATAAAATAGAAAATAAATCTGCTTTATTTATAAATACATTTTGAATTTAAATGAAATTGAACAATGATCTGGTCACGGAAAAAAAGCTGAGAGGTTAATCAACAACAAATTTCAGAATTTTCGAAATCAACTTTTTTGTTGACTCTTCCACTTTTCAATGAGCTGAGACGCCGTCTGTACGCTTCCTGTGTTCTAAGGAACAGATGTGAATGGCTGATTGAATGACCATATCCGGTGTACTTTAGATACCGATCAATGTGGCATTTAAACGAACAGAAAGTCTCCTTAGTGTAGCCCATGCCGGATTCTTTTGTCAAAGTCGTGAAGAAATGAGAAAGATACAAATCTAGCTCAGGTGCCGGGATGTCGCTGATTATCCGTTTCTCGGTTTCGAAATTTTTCCACAACCAGTTTTCAAAGTTTGATACAGAATGGACCATATTAAATCTAGACTGACGAGGAAGGTGGCTAGTTTCCTTGATCCGTGACAAAAGTGCAAGTCTACTATCCTTATCACCTGGAATCACACTAGTAATGTCTCTTGAAGAACCACTCTCCAGAGTTATCTCCCTTGCAGATTGATTGATTGTCAACAGCTCCACGTCTGCGAATGGGAGAAGTGAAATTTTAGAGACGAGCTTCTGATCCTCAAATTACGCTTACTTTTTGTCACAATCTCCAATAAACTTATTGCAAATCAATTACACATTATCTGTGTATTATTTTCTTTAAGATGATATATTTATTTATTTATTTGATTAGTGTTAAACGTCCTACTGAAGGGTATTCATATAATATACATTTTTGTTGCAATACTATGTAACTGTCAAAACAAATGATGTAATTATAAGTGAAAAAATCTCTTAAAAACCTAAAAACATATATCTCCTGATAAGACAAATAATTATAAAAAAAAGCAACACACAAACAACCCAAGCTGCGCAAGATAGACCGAACACACATGAGTAGGCCTACATATTTCACTAAGGAAAACAAAGATGTACATTTGACTTGTTTTAGAAATGATTTATTGGAGAAATTTGGCAGTGAGGAGGAGAAAGAGTAGCTTTTCCAGAACACAGCTTTCCTCCCTTCATATCTTATAATGGACGGTCATACATGTATTATTTGCTACAACTTAAGAAGTATATTTATTTTTGACAATAGTAATCACTAATCACACTGGCACAGGGATATCAAGTAACTTAAGAGATTAAAACCGATAAATCGTCTCATGTTCTAGATAGATCTTAATCAAGAATTGTTCTGGATAACCTAAAGGCGCATCTCGAGAAAAGGCAATACATGTACATGTATGTAACATGTCAATTGTGAAGACATATCGTAACATATAAGACCGTTTTAACTTCAATATATCAAGCTTATCAATATACACAGAAGTTGAAAAACCATCTTAGTCATGTTTTTGTTATGTAAAAAATATGGTTGATTGGTGTGTATATGCCATGCTCAAGGGTATTTCAAATTCTTTTGTAGGAAGAGGGTGTGTTCTAACAGAGCTAAGCACGACGCGAAAACAACTAAATTAAAAATAACATGTGAAATCACTTCAAATGTTGACTGTTGGAAATATACTGCTTCACTAGTGAAGGTGGATGAATGTAAATTCTACATGAACTAAATATTGAGAACTCCATTCTTATCCAGTGAGTCTGAAATTGGTAAGATTTTAGAGGTAAATATGGTACAGTATCGTTTGATGCTACATACAAATTAATGCTGTCTCGGTTGGTTTAACTGTGATAAATCTGAGAGTAAAACAATTTAAGAAATGTCTAGAGAGAGGTCTCCGGTATGTATACAATGATCATAGATCATTGTATGACAATCTATTGAACAAATCAGGCCTTTGTACACATCTTTTGTATAGACAGAGACAACTTGTAACAGAGGTATACAAATATTTTGAATAGACAGAGACAATTTGTAACAGAGGTATACAAATCTTTTGTATAGACAGAGACAACTTATAACAGAGGTATACAATATTTTGTATAGACAGAGACATCTTGCAACAGAGGAATACAAATCTTCCATAGACAGAGACAACCTGTAACAGAGGTATACAAATCTTTTGTATAGACAGAGACAACTTGTAACAGAGGTATACAAA